>CABHPH010152954.1:28257-57693 GCA_902168325.1 Peromyscus nudipes | reverse complement strand
CGGGGCAGGTGCAGCGGCGGTCACGCTGGGGGAGACTCTCGCCCCGGGACGGGCCTGGCCCCGCGTGGCCCCGGCCTCTGTCCACGCAGGGTGCCGTCTCCCGAGTCCCGCCGTCCCGGGGGGACGTAGAGGGACAGGACGAGAGCCCTGGCGGGGAGGGTCCCAAGCGGCTTTGGAAGTGGAACTGAAAAGTGCCTGTCCTGTTAACGTCCTTTTTAGCATCCTCTCCTCATTCCCATCTGGAACCTCCCACCCCTTCCCCACTCCCCGAGAAGATCTGAATTCTCTTGCCCCACTTTCCCTTTTGTTGTCTAGTTGAAGGGGACAAGGTAGACTTTCCTGTCAGCACTTGGAGTTTTAACCGAGGCAGCATTTGCTTCTCGTTGAAGGCAGTAATTACGGAAAGCCGGAGGAACGCTGCGGACTGATGCTATCGGGTGGCTTACTACTCACCCCGTGGACTAGTGAAGGCTCGAGTAAATGTCATCTTAGGTTCCATTCGGAATTGGTTTTTCAAAGTGGCCAACGCTATTGCTTTATAGTTTAGGATTTCTACCTTTTCATTACCTTGGGAAATTATACAAACTCATTTAACCATGATGTGTGCAGTGTAGACGCGGAAGTACTTTTTAATGTTGAAGAAGCCAAGCCCTTTAAATACAATTGGCCATTTGGGGGCTGATGAAATTTCTTACATGCTCAACTTTGACAGCGGTCTGAGCCTGTTGGAATGAAAGGACATTTATTTATGGATTAATGTACTGGGATAGAGCTCAGGGCGCTTTGTATTTTAGGCAAGCACTCTGCCGCTGAGCTACGTTCCCCAGCCCTAAAAATAGAATGTAGTAACCATTGAAATGTTTTAAAATGATAGTATTTTAGCATATTAGTTCTGCTCCCTTTACACTAACCTAACAGAAATCCATGCGCTCTAAAAGAAGTATATTTGATTCTTGGTTTGTGGCACTAGACAGTGTTGGCCTCATCGTTAATCCTGGATCCCTGAGTTCAATCCTGGCTGCTGGTTATGGTGAAACTTGACAGGTTCCTTGTTCTGTTTTATTCTGTAAGGAAGGAGGAAACCTATCCAGTGCTGGTTGCCAGAATTAAGTGAGACTACAGGAAAGTTTTCACGTTTTAGATGTTCAGTACATAGCTAAGCCACAGTGTTTTGTTTTATTTGTAAACTAACACTGCCTGGAAAATCACTGCGGGGGAACACTAGGTCTGTGTCCTTAGAACTCAGACCCACATTCTGCTGGTATTCTGGAAGAGAGTCTTAAATTTTGTTTCATTTTGAACTCTAGGCCCATTAGATAATGTACACTATTTTCTGCTTGCACCTCCTTCTCTTTATTTTAAATTCTTATGACTCATTCAAATAAGATAAATCTTATCTTTAAGCAATAAAATTAGATTAAATATCTAGGAAAAAGCTTTGCATTGTAAGGATTTTTAAAAAGAGTTTATTTTTATGTGCATTGGTGTTTTGCCTGCATGTATGTCTGTGTGAGGGTAGTGGGTCCCTTGGAACTGGAGTTACAGACAGTTGTGAGCTGCCGTGTGGGTGCTGGGACTTGAACCTGCTCTGGAAGAGGAGCCAGTGTTCTCAACCACTAAGCCATCTCTCCAGCCCCAAATTGTGAGGATTTTATGTCTTTGACATGACATTTGTGTGTGTTAAAATACTTTCAAACTTAAAGATGCGCTCAGAACAGAATGTTCCCCGCATTCTACTTAAGAGCATACAACATATTCGATGCTTCTACACCCAGAATACTTCATAATGCATTTTCTACAAGTACTTGATCTCTCTACCTAACTTAATACAGGAACCGTACATTGATAGAATTCTTCTCCCTAATGCACAGACTCCATTACTGTTCTGAAGCTAATTGCTCCAATAGGACCCAACAACTAGGAATGGCCATACTTTGCCTCTTAATGTCCTGTTTGCCCAGTTTCTTTCAATGTGGAATGATTTATTAGCCTTCCCTTGGTTTTAATAGCTTTGACTTCTGAAGATGACAAACCTCTTATGTTTCCTTTAATTGGGTTGTCAGATGTTTCCTTGTGGGTGGATTCAGGCTATCCATCCTGGGCAGGGCTGGTGTAACATTCCTGCTCTGTATTGCAGCCCATCAGTTGGTATGTGAATTTAATTTTCCCGTTCTAGTCTTGATCACCTAACATGCTGTTTGCCAGTTTTCCCTGATGTAGAGCTTTCCCTTTCAACCAAAGGCATTTTAATGGAGAGAACTCAGTGCCATGCAAACATTTCTCTTTTCATGAACACCTCATTGGTTTCAACTTCTCCTGGTGCATCCTGCCTAACTTGGTTATTAAGATGTGCCTCAAATGGTGACCTTCCAACTAGACATTTTCTTTTGTATGTATTAGCATTTTTCTCGTGTTAAATTCATAACAGAATATATGTGAAATATTTAATTTTCTGTTTAAAATTAAATTTGAAAATTGGCTTGGAATGCACATATATTAAAGTTCACTAATATTAATTGTATGTTTTAATATACAATGGCATATATGTATAGACCTATGTGGAATTTAAATCCCCATAACAATAATGCCAAATATTTCCATTATAGGAAATCTCTCTCTCTGGCATCTAGTGCCAGTGACCTGATTTTTATTATTTTGTTTTTGCTTTTAGGATTTTATATATATTGAGTCATACCATATATATATTTTTTATACACAGGATAGTGCTTTTGTGATTCATGGTGTCGCCTGTAACAGTAGTTCATTCTTTTAATATGCTAGACAGGATTCCATTATAGATACGTTAAAAATGTATCTCATTTACTTGGATTACACTGAAAGTATATGTTACCTTTTGAGAAATCTCTTGTTGTCTTAGTCTGCTTTGTGCAACTATAAGACAGTACCACAGACAGGGTAATTTGTAATGGACAGGGATTTACTGGCTCACAGCTCTGGATGATGGAAAGTCCAAGACCAATGGGCTAGTTGTAGTGGTGATCTTGCTGTCATAGATCCTTGAAGGAAGGGAGAGAATGCTTGAGGTGACACAAACCTTCACTGTATTAGTCCTTTCCTAGAAGGCTCAGCTCCCCTTCCAACCCTTTCCTGATATTGAACCTGGGGCCTCAAGCATGCTCAACAAACCTTGTACTACTGAGCTGTATCTCCAATTTTGTTCTTTAGGTTTCAGAAATGATCTTGTATATCCCAGGCTGGTCTTGAACTCCTGATGTTCCTGCCTCAGCTTCCAGAGTGTTTGGAATACAGGCATCATGCTTGACCCTATAGGACCCATTTCTTAATACTGTGACCAGGACAACTACATTTTTTTTTTTTTTTGGTTTTGTTCCAGACAGGGTTTCTCTGTGTAGCTTTGCGCCTTTCCTGGAACTCGATTGGTAGCCCAGGCTGGCCTTGAACTCACAGAGATCCGCCTGGCTCTGCCTCCCGAGTGCTGGGATTAAAGGCGTGCGCCACCACCGCCCGGCGACAACTACATTTTAACAGAGGTCAGACATGCAAACTGTAGTCAACATGACTTACAGGGTGAGACAGACAAACCCGTGCACTTGCTTTCTCCTATAATAAGCGTTGCAAGATTATTGTGCTTTCCTTGGTAGGGCCCTGCTCTCAGTGGAACATAGTATTTACATAGCAACGAGTGTCTGTGCTAGCTGCCCATCTTAATAACCATTACAGGACAGGACCGGTGAGCTACTTACTGTGTTAGGTGCTGAAGGACAGCATTACCAGGGGTTTTAGAATTTGAGTGCTGAGCCATTTGACCGGCATCCAAATGCTGACTGCTGTGTTTAGCCAAGGGCACTGGGCTGGCTGTTTAACCTCTGCCAGCCTCAGCTTCCTCCCTGTAAATGGGTATCTACCTTTTGAGGTTGCTAAAGAGATTAAAAGTGTGACAGTCAAGCATTTAGCATAATGGGTAACATACAGTATTCAAATACAGAGCCACTATTCTTCTCTTCCCCTCCTCTAGGGGAGGAAAGGAATGACTTTGGTGTTGCTGGCTGGAAGCTGAGCAGTTACAAGTGATTGGACTGAACTAGCAGCAGATTCTGACTAAACAGCTACTTTTCTAAGCACCAAACTTAGACTTTACTGCAGGAGTGGGGGAGTGTGGGGATGGGAGGTGGGGTGGGTGTCACACCTTATAGGACTTAATAGTGGATTGTTGATTTATCCTTATTGCTCTGTGACTCCAGTTATAAATACTACCTTGTTTTTGAAGAGAAATAAATCTTTCATGCTGTCATTTTTAGAAGCTCTGCTGGCAGTGGAACATGTGAAAGGTGATGTCAGCATTTCTGTGGAAGAAGGGAAAGAGAATCTTCTTCGTGTTTCTGAGTAAGTGCTTATTTATATATCTGTTCAGTTCTGAACAGCATTTAAAATGTGCAGCTCTGAATTTTCTGGGCTTATTTTGCTTGCTAATTAGGTGGATTGTTCCTCGAAAGATGTTTCATGGTGTGTGTGTGTCTGTGTGTCTGTGTCTGTATGTGTCTGTTCATGCATGTGCATGCTCCTGTAAGTGCATGCTTGTGGAGGCTAAAGGTTCTCCTACCCCAGCATCCTGAGTGCTGGAATTACAGGTCTGCACTACCATGCCAGGCCGATCACTGTCCTGAAAGTAAAAGGGGGAATTGGGATATAGCTAAGTGGTAAGAGTGTGTCATATTTTGCCTGAGGCCCTCCCCAGCACCACAAATCAATCAATCAATCAATCAATCAAACAAACAAACGAATGAATGAATAAATAAGTAAAGACTTTTTTCAAATATCAGGTTAGACCTTGAGGCCCTCAGAAGTCCTTGCAGTTCTGAGCAGGAGACTGAAGATCTCAGGGTTGGTCCTGTCAGCCGAGCTGTAGCAGTGGTGCTCTTCATCTAGTGAACATGATGTCAGAGTCCACAGTTCTTTCTTCCTTGGGTTGATGAGATTACCCAAAGACTTCATGTTTTATTTATTAGAGAAGAGATCTCCATTTATTTGGGGATGAGGTCAGGTGGGCGGGGTGAGACAGGGTCTCTAGGTAACCCAGGCTGACCTTGGACTCTCAGCAGTCCTGCTACCACAGCCTGCCAAGTGCTGAGGTGAGCATGAACCACCACATAGTGTTTTACTAGATAGGGCAGTGGGCTGGCCTGGCAGGAAAGGCTGCATGGGTAGCTGTGTTTCTGAAGCCTGCTTTCAGCCAGTCCTCCTCCAGCCAAGCTTTCTCTCATGTTCAAAAATTTAAATCTGCTTACTGTTCAGTTTTTATCCACTGAAGATTCTGTTTCTCTAGGTCTTATACATTTTTTGGATTTGTACTTTCTGAAATTTTCTTGCTATTACTTTCTTTTTTCTTTATATTTTGTGTCTTATAAAGAATTATTTTTTTCCCTTTTTTTTTGGTTTTTCGAGACAGAGTTTCTTTGTGAAACAAGCCCTGGGTGTCTGTAGACCAGGCTGGCCTCGAACTCACAGAGCCTCCCTGCCTCTGCCTCCCTAGTGCTGGGATTAAAGGCATGTGCCTGTAAAGAATTTATTTATTTTTACGGAGCTGAGGACCGAACCCAGGTCTGCCACTGAGCTAAATCCCCAACCCCCAAGAATTTATTTTTGTCAGACAGTTGTGATAGGGCTTGCTCACTCACTCACTTACTCACTCACTCACTCACTCACTTTGTTGTTTTCTGCTAGTGATTTCCTTTTTTTTTTTTTTTTTTTTTTTTAAACATGTTGGGTTTGGTTGTGTTGCCCAGGCTGGCCTTGAACTGAATCCAAGCAGTACTGCCTGAGTTTTCTGAGTAGCTAGTCTGTAGGGGCACACCACTACACCACTGTCTGCCTCTGATGGCATTTTGTTGGGGTTAGATGTGCTTTCTTCTCTTGAAAGTGGATACAGTCAGGTTTCTTATAGTGGTATATATCCTTGGCTCCTTTGCATTCATTTATTTTAAATTACTTTATTCTTCTAAATCCCAGTTACATTTTCCTCACCACTGATAAGATGTAGACACTGCTAAATTCTGATAAGAAATTGACAAGATGTGAGTGAGGAGGGCAGGTGTATAGACTCAGTGCTCTCTAGACTGAGGGAGAAGGATCTTGAGTTCAAGGCTAGCCCAGGATATGTGAGACCCTATCTCAAAAAACAAAGCAGCCTGTGAGTTGGCTCAGTGGCTAAAAAGTCTGTTGCCAAGCCTGATGTACTAAGTTCAAGTCTCAGGACCTACGTGTTAGAAGGAGAGAAACAACTCCTGCAGGTTTTCCTCTGACTTCCCTATGCAAGCCATGGCATGCTTGTACTCAAAATCAATGTGTATAATTAAAAATAAACTTCTACTCAAATGTATAACATATAAAATAAATAAAATAATTAAAAATAATAAAATAATAAACAAAAACTTAAAGGATGAAGTGTCATATAGAAAATCCGCTCTAAAGTAAATTAAATTCAGGTGGATATTTTAGAACAGATTAAAATTTGAAAGAAACAATAAGAACAAATTAGTACTTTATATTTTTTACTATGGTAGATGTCTTAGTTAAGCTTTCTATTGCTGTGAAGAGACTCCATGACCACAGCAACTTTTACAAAGGACAACATTTGATTGTGGTGGCTTGCTTACACTTCAGAGGTTCAGTCCAGCATCATTATGGTGGGACATGGTGGCATGTAGGCAGATGTGGTGCTGGAAAAGTAGTTGAGTGGATGTCCCACATCTTGCAGGCAACAGGAAGTAGTCTCTGTGTCACACTGAGGGAAGCTTGAGCAAAAGAGACCTCAAAGCCTGCCCACATGGTGACACACTTTCTCCATCAAGCTGCACCTCCTAATAGTGCCACCCCATGAGATTATGGGGGCCAATTACATTCAAAGTACCAAAGTAGAAACAAGAACATGGTAAATATGTTAGGGTTTCCATTTTCACATTCCTTTGTGACTCTCAAGACTTTTGCCAAAGCAACTATAATAATGAGTTAATGCTTTAATTCCAGGAACGTGGTGTTCACTGACATAAACTCAATACTGCGCTACTTGGCTAGAATTGCAACTACATCTGGGCTGTATGGTACTAATCTGATGGAACATACTGAGGTAAGCAAGGGTATGTATTTTCTCGGGCACGTTTGATCTTGTACATTCTGATGTTTGGGAACAGTGTTGTCCAACCGTGCATTGACATGTGACATTAGTCCTTATAAGGGTTTGAACAGGTCCAAGGTTTAATCACAGGTCCAAGGCAAGGAATGTTTCTGGTTGGTTTGCTTTTTAAAACAGAGACCCAGTCTTTCTATGGAGTCCAGGCTAGCCTGTGTCCTGTGCTGGCCTGGAACTTGTGACTCACCTGCCCTAGACTCCTGAATGTATCACAGCTGTATCCCCTCACACTTAGTTTCCTTGCATGTTTATTTCCAGACAAATAAGCTGGAAGTGTAGTTTGGGTAGACTTCTTAGTTGGCATGCATGGGGAACAAACTTTCAGCTCTTCAGGTTCACCTTTTCCCTCCAAACTGAGTGTATTTTAGGTCACGTCATGCTCTCTTCACCTTCCTGGTCTCCTAGGATTTCATAGTTGGATTTTACTGTCTAGCTCATGCCACTCACCTTTCACATTACTCGTAAGACAGCAGGCCAGGAAGATTGCCATTGCCCAGGCTCACACACGTTTGGGAGAAATAACAGACCAGCTTGAGTGCCTCTGTGTAGATGTGGTTTTTCTCTGGTGTGTGTTCACACAGTTCAAAAATAAATAATGCTTCTTCTTTTTAGACTTTTCGATAAGGTCTCACTGTATAGCCCAGGCTGGTGTCCAGACTTGATCCTCTTGCCCTGCTGGGTTACAGTCATGTGCCAACACGCCGGGCAGAAACTGGATTTAATGATTGACTTTTAAATTTCCTCAGTTGTATTAATTTGTCTGTGTAGGTAGCTTTAGATTAGTTAGTCCCTCTGCCAGTTATCAAGTATTTTTCTTGTTCTTTCCTGGTGTGACCCTCCATGTACCTGGAAAAAAAAGGAAGAACAAAAAAGAAATCATAGGAAAGTAACTGCAGAGATGGCATTTATCTAAGTGGCATTGTTAGAGCCCAGATAACCAGAATTGTTGGACCCCAGATAACCAGAATTGAACCATGTAATGATAAATTGTACAATTTCAGGTAAGAAAAGTTCTGTTCTAGCTGAAGAAGCCAAGAATATTTTGTTGCTCCATTAACTAGCGTTCTTTGTGTGGTCATTTTGTTTTGAAGCCTGAACTCTGGGCTACATTCTTTTGTGTTCACAGATTGATCATTGGTTGGAGTTTAGTGCTACAAAGCTGTCTTCGTGTGATGCGCTGACTTCTGCAGTTAACGAGCTTAATCATTGCCTGTCTTTGAGAACATACCTAGTTGGAAACGCCTTGACCTTAGCAGACTTATGTGTGTGGGCCACCCTCAAAGGTATCGATGACTCTTCTTAAGATACTGGGGCTTTTAGGGTTTGTTTTGTTTCGTTTTCAAGACAGGGTTCCACTGTGTAACCCTAGCTGTCTTGAAACTCACTCTGTAGACCCGGTTGACCTAGAACTCACAGAGATCTGCCTGCTCCTGCCTCTACTGTGCTGGGAATTAAAGGCACCACCTATAACACAAATTCTAATAGGTGTTTTAATAAAAAACCTGGAGCCAGATATTGGGGTAAATGCTGAAAGATCAGAGAGACAAAAGAATAAGCCACTGCCACGTCTCACCTCATCAGTTCCATGAATCCTCTGACTGAAATCTTCTGAGTCCTCACCCGAAAGGTCTCCAGCCTAAAAGCTTCAGCCAAAAAGCTTTAGTTCCTGTCTCCTCCACGCCTTATATACCTTTCTCTGCCCAGCCATGTCACTTCCTTCTTAGTGTTGGGATTAAAGGCGTGTGACTCCCAAGCACTGGAATTAAATGTGTATGCCACCACTGCCTGGCTCTGTTTTCTCCTTGACTGAGTCAATCTCATGTAGTCCAGGGTGGCTTTGAACTCACAGAGATCCAGACGGATCTCTGCCTCCCTAGTGCTAGGATTAAAGGTATGTGCTACCACTGCCTAACCTCTATGTTTAATCTAGTAGCTTGTTCTGTTCTCTGATCTTCAGGCAAATTTTATTAGAGTACACAATATTATCACCACAACCACTTGGCTTTTTTTTTTTTTTTTAAATAGGGTTTTTGTTGTTCAGGGTCGGGGTTTGATATTTGAGACGGCGTTGGTCTTAAACTCTTAGGCTCAAGCAACTTCCTGCCTCAGTCTGCCAAATGACTGAGACTACAGGGATGCATCACTGTGCCTAATTAACATTCTTTTTTTGGTCACTTAATTCTTTGCTAGATGAAAAGTGAACGCATTTCTGCCTTTATGTATGTGTGTGTAGGCAGTAACTGAGGACTTCCTTCCAGAGGGGTGGTTAATGTGGCTTTCTTGCTCCTGGTGACAGAGATTCAGTGTCCTCTGTTGGCCCTGGCAGTCATCTTTCTCTCTCCCTGACTTCTCTTGCCTCTCTTGTTGTCTTTCCTGTTAAAGAGACCCTCATCCTACTTAGCACTCCTACCTCAGGGGCTGCCTCGTCCCCAGTTTTGTCTTGCTCGGTGGGAATGTGAGGGGTAGGTTAGTGAGGTATTTGGAGTGTTATTCTTTTGGTGGGTCCCTTTTTTCCTCTCATAATTAACTTGCAGCAGATGTGATGATGTCCTTACCAACCTGGGAAATAGTTAACTTGAAAATCAAAACAAGAAAAACTTCCTGAGGTAGAATTGATATGTGAAATCTATACTTTATAGTTTGAAATGTTTTGACATAGTTTATAGCTGTAGTATTTTTACCACAGTCAGGAGTGACTATACAAACACACCCAGCGTGTGCAGAAATCACAAACTCCAGCGTCTTACAGTGATGCTGAGGCAGAGGGGAAAGGTGTACTTAGAGTAGCAGGGTGGTTGAAACCTCACTCAGTTGTGCACTTCAGAGTTCGTGGAGGCAGATACAGAGGTAGTTTTGGAGTAGAGTTGCATAGGTTTTCATGACATGAGATCACTGAAGTCACAAGGCCAAAAGAGAGAGTCAGCCTTTAAAAATGTGATTTTGACTGGGCAGTGATGGTGTACGCCTTTAATCCCAACCCTCAGAAGGCAGAGGCAGAGGCAGACATCGTGAGTTCCAGGACAGCTAGGGCTATACAGAGGAACCCTGTCTTAACCTCCCCCACCCCAAAAAAAAGCAGTTTTGATTGTGAGGCTTATGTCTGACTAGTGATTGTATAGAGAGCTATAATTTTTACAAGTTTACAATACGAAAAAACATGGATCACTGAAGATTACTTAAGATGATGTAGGTAGAAGGCCTTTTTTTTTTTGGTTTTTCAAGACAGCGTTTCTCTGTGTAGCTTTGGAGCCTTTTCTGGAACTCACTCTGTAGCCCAGGCTGGCCTCGAACTCACAGAGATCCACCTGCCTTTGCCTCCCGAGTGCTGGGATTAAAGGCGTGCGCCACCACCACCCAGCTAGATCGTCTGTTTTATGGAAGCTTTGGACCTATTAAAAACTTAAGGTGTATGAATTGGCTGACAGAATTAGGAATTTATGACTTACTCTGAAAAGCATCGTGGTTGTGTAGTTGAAATGGGGCTGACCAGTGGCTCTGTATCCTGTCAGACGTTACAGAGTGGGGAGGAAGTGGGCTTGATGACCCGCTTGTACACTGACGCTGCAGTAGTTAACTGCTCCTCGGTTAGCTTGCTCAGATTGTTTGCCCCAGCTGACCCACTGTGGATTGCAGCACTGGCCTCACACTGGGTGTGCGGTGGGAGGAGGACAGGAGCCAGTCTTAGAGAAGTTGAGTGAACTGAGCTGTGAAGTGTCTTAGCGTTTGTTCTGTTCTGAGGTAGAACTAGGTAGCCCGAGCTCTTGGCTTGTGATCCACCCTTCTGTCTCAGCCTCCTGAGTGCTGGGATGGTAGGAGTGCACCACACACCTAGCCTTGATCTAAAAAGTATATACTTCGTGACTCTACAAGAGATGCTAAACTTAGGATTCCATTGTAGAAGACAGCTGTAAGCTAATCTCATTCATGTAAGTTAACTGTGATGGGAACTTTGCTTTAGATTTTGCAAATTTAGTAAAGATTTAAAAAATTGTGTTCACCAATAGGAAATGCTGCATGGCAGGAACAGTTGGAGCAGAACAAGACGCTGGTCCACGTTAAACGCTGGTTCAGCTTTCTTGAAGCCCAACAGGCCTTCCGCTCAGTCGGTACCAAGTGGGATGTTTCAGAAAACAAAGCTAGAGTGGTAAGTCTTTGCGTTTTGTTTGTATTCATTTTATTTATTTGTGTTTGTAGGTGCACATGAGCTATGGTGTGCTTGTCGAGGTGGGGTCCCCTCCCACCTGTGGGTCCCAGGGACTCACCTCCTAACTTCAAGCTGGTGGCAGGTGCTTTTACCTGCTGAGACATCTCATGGTCTCTAAAGAATTTTTTTATGCTGATGTTTCAGTCTAACTGAGATTATATCTGAAAAGATTATTATTCTCACAGAAAGCTTATTTTCTGGGGATTGGAGTATAGCTCAGTGGCAGGGTATTTGCCTGGCATAGTCAGGGCCTGGTGTTGGATCCATGGCACTGCTTAAAAAACAAACAAACAAACAAAAAAACTTAGATTCTGTTTTTGTTAAGTCTTTGTATACCTTTAACTGTTCAACTCCATAAAGCCCTGAACTTTATGTCTATGAGATTATGTCCCGATGCATGTTCTTCTGTATAGTGAAAATCATATTTTATCATATTGTGGTGCTGGGGATTTGACCAGCTGTTAAGAGACGCCACAATCACCTGTTTTACAGCTGTACTTCCTCCCTCATCTTCAATCTTCACTGATTTTGAGACACTGAGTTGAATCCAGGTTTTGAAGAGCCTCTCTGTGAATCTGCAGAGATGTCTTCCCACCTTTTCAATGTCTCTGCTAACCAGTGTTTGGTGATTCATGTTCTGCACCGGAGTTCGAGTCTTTACAGTGGACGGATGGTCCAGTCATCATTGTGCTTATGACCAGGGTTTGTAAATGAATGTATTCCTAAACATTTAGCCATGTAAGTGTCCGCCATTTTGTTTTTTAGGCACCAGACAGAAAACAAGATGTTGGCAAATTCGTGGAGCTTCCAGGTGCAGAGATGGGGAAGGTGACAGTCAGATTCCCTCCAGAGGCTAGCGGGTAAGGAGCTGCCACCTGCTTGCAGAAGTGCTTAGTGGAGAAGCTCTGCCCTCCAAGAACTTCTGTTGCTGTGCTCATCTAGAGGATATGGGTTAGGTGGGGAGTAAATCCAAAAAGCCTCAGTTTAATTATTTACAACTTGTGTTAATTTGTAGTTTAATTATTTACAGCTTTGTTAATTTGTAGTTTTAGTTCATTATGGCAGTAGGAGAGACAACATCTAATTTTATTTTAGAACTTTAAAAACAAATTAAGAAAATACCCATAAATAGAAAATTTTAACTATAAGAAAGTGTCCATATGCTTAGGTTTTGCTTGTATTTTGAGACTTTTGCAGCCTTTTTTCAGTAAGGATTTGTATTTATACTTACTCAGTCCTTTCTATTTATAATATGTTATAGTAACATTTATTTTTCTAAAAATAAAGGTAGGAGATTTTGGAAAACCTACTTAGTTCTTCCATAAATTTACAAGTTTCCCAAACCTATTAACTCTTGACACACACAGAAAATAATATTTGACTCACTCGTAAGCGCCCACAGGTCCCACCCTACATTCCGTCAGGCTGAGTAGAGTCTTCTCTGTCATTCTGTTCTCTCTGACCATCCTAGTCAGGCCGGTGATGATAGAATCCTCCCAAAGGTACTAATACAGAGGTGAATCTCCCCATAGCAGCCTCCCTCAGGAGTTTAGTCTTAGGACAGCATCGCACATCATTTTGTAAGTAAGATATTTGTGCTTCCTGAATTTACCTTCAGACCTTGCATTTTGTAGTTGAATCTTGCCTTACTGGCCAATCACGTCTCTTCTTTCTGTTTTCTGTTTAATAGTTCTTTACCTGTCATTAATAGCAGTTTGAAATTCTACATTTTGGGATGGTGGGATGATAGTGAGACCAAGTCTGATGTAGCCAAAGTTTACCTTGAACTCATTATGTAGCAAAGCTGGCTTTGAACTCCTAATCTTACTTCTGAGTGCTAGGATTACAGGTATATGCCTCCACCCCAGGCAGAATTCCACATTTTATTTTGACTTTTCTAAGTTTGTCAATTCAGATTTTGAACTGAGTGCTAGCTAGAAGAAAAAGAAAGGGCCTCCAGAGATGGCTCTGTGGTTAAGAGCATTGACAGCTTTGCTAGAGGGCTCCGGTTCGCTTCCCAGCACCTGCGTGGCAGCTCACAACTGACTGGCACTCCAGTTCCAGGAGAGCTCTAATGTCCTCATCTGGCTTTGCAGGTACCAGGCACATAGACATACACATACTTGTGCACATACATGTCTGTATGTTCACCTTGTGCACGTAGATACCCAAGGCATTGAGGGTGCCAGAAATTGAACTTGGGTCCTCTGCAAGAGCAGCAAGTATCTTAACCACTGAGCCATCTCCAACTCCTAAAATTATTTTTTTAAAAAATGAAAGAAATCAAAGAGAAATATTAACTAAAAAATGTACAGCCTTGATCAATGAATGATTGGTTGATACTTGACCAAGTGAAATTTGTCACATATAGCACCTTACATGGTTTTTCCATGTACATTTTGACCCCTGATATTTTGTTACTGTGCACTGTGAAAAGTCACAGCTGTCCTTTCGAATACTGACCTTAATGGCTTGGTAAAGGTACTTTTAAAATAATATTTGTAGCTATGCCATTTATCGTTTTCCCCCACCACTGTCATGTATTAAAATGGTGAGTTTCTCTTATTTGAGTGTTTATAATAATATAACTTCAGAGGCCACGCTCTAATACAGTGCAGGGATTGGAGTCTAACCCAGCAGCCAGTCTTGCTTAGCATTCTTACTTTTGATCGCATCCCCACATGCTGTGCAAAAACTGTTTGATTTCTTTTTGTGTGTGCATGAAAACCAGAAGGCTTGACTTTGCCTCCTTGCCTTGTGTTTGCTTTCTGATGTTTTACTTTATTTTTGAGACAGAATCTCATGTACCCCAGGCCACCCTCAGACTGCTTTTGAACTTAACTATGTTGCTGAGGGTGACCTCAAATTCCTGATTCTCTAGAGTGATGGGTTTATGTGCATGTGCCACTATACTCGTTTTGAGCAATGCTGGAATTGAACTCAGGGCTTCATGCACGCTAGGCAGGCACTCTACCAACTGAGCTACACTCCTAGCCCTTTTCTAGTGTCTTGAGAGAGGGTTTTACTATGTGTGCTCTGGCTGAGTTGGCATTTACTATGTAGACAAGGCTAGTGTTGAACTCAGCATTTCTCCTGCTTCAGCCTCCAAGTGTTGGCATTTCAGGTGTGTGTCATCACACTTATGTGTACCTATTACATGCAGATACTACCAGATGTTTCACATACAGTAGTAGCCCATAAATCTGCAGCTCTTTGAGCAAAGGCACTGTTACTCTTTTATACGTGGTTTCAGAAACTGATTCACACTGTTAGTAATGTACCAGACTTAAATCTCTGCCATCTGTTTCTAGAGTTCTAGTAACTAAAAATTATTAACCCCCCCCCCCCCCCCCCTCACACTCACTGTGTGTGAGTGTGTGTGTGTGTGTGTGTGAGAGAGAGGGGGGGGGGGCAGGGGAGGTATGGCAGAATGTAATGTGGATCACTGCCAAGTATGTATTGTAGATCTATTTTTAGAGCTGACTTGATGTCAGTTTTCTCTTGAGAAGGTTAACCTTAGGACTATTTTAAGAGTCCTGGTTGTTTCTTGAGATTTGTATTCTTAGGACTGCATACATGTTTTCCAAGTCAGACATGTCTTTAAAGCATAAGAGTTTTTTCCTGTCTATCCTCAAGTGTTGTGAATAAAGCTAAGCACATTAACTAATAAAATTAAAAACATTGCATTTATTTGCATATTTGTCATATGTGTATGTATATATAAGCACACATAGGCCACATGTGGAGGTCAGTTGACAGCTTAGGAGTCCATTGTCTTCCACCATTGGAGGCCCAGAAATTGTACTGAGGTTGTCAGGCTTGGTAGCAGGTGCCTTTACCAATGATCCATCTCTCCAGCTCAATATTTCTCTTCTTGACAATGGTTATAGCAGTGTTCCTGAACACTCATGACATTTTCACAGTGTCTCAGTTTCTCTGTGCAGCCTTGGCTACCTTGGAACTCACTTGTAGACCATGCTGGCCTCGAACTCAGATCCGCCTGTCTCTGCCTCCCAAGCACTAGGATTAAAGGTGTGCACCACTATGCCCAGCTTATTTTATTTTTTAGATTATTTTTTATTTTATTTTATGTGTATGGGTGCTTTTCTTGCATGTATATCTGTACACCACATGTATTCCCCTGGTGCCTCTGGATGCTAGAAGAGAGTGTCAGATCCCTTGGAACTGGAGTTATAGACAGTTGTTAGCCACCTTGTGGGTGCTGGGAACAAACTTGGATCCTCTGGAAGATTAGCCAAGTGCTCTTAACCACTGAGCCATCTCTCTAGCCCAGACAAAAATAGCCCTCTATTTTAAACAAATTTGTTTGTTTGTTTTGATTTTTTTTTCGAGACAGGGTTTCTCTGTGTAGTTTTGGTGCCTGTCCTGGATCTCGCTCTGTAGACCAGGCTGGCCTCGAACTCACGGAGATCCGCCTGGCTCTGCCTCCAAGTGCTGGGTTAAAGGCGTGCGCCACCACCACCACCAGGCACAAGTTTATTTTTATAGTAATTTTTAGATTTATAGAAAGTTGCAAAAATAGGATAGAAAGTTATATATGTTGCATTCAGTTTTTCTTAATGTTACTCGCTTAACTATATATTTGGGGGTTCCCTTTGTTTTTTGCTGATACATAAATTTTTATTTTCTGTGATATCACCCAAGATACCCCAACAGTTCTTGGTTCATATAGAAAGTGGAATCACTAAGTGCTGTGTGAGTGAGTGTCTAAGGAAAACCGCTTGACTTAGATCTGGGCACAGTGGAGTGAGAATGCCTCTTTGCATTGGCAAGGCACTGGGTTCAGTGTCTAGCACCACAGAAAGGTTTTGTTTGTTTGCTTGTTTTCAATTTAAAAAACAGTGCAGTTTCATAAATAAGGGTTTGTGTTTTCTCCTCCCGTATTGGTATATTAGTTGAGATCAAAGATGTGCTTTCAAACTAGATAACTATCATAAAACATTACTTACTGTAGCTACCACAGAAACCAATAAACATCTGCGAGAGCTATTTAAACTTGCTCTGTAAGTGTTTAGCCTTGCCTTATGCCTTGTGTTCTTCCCAGTTGACAGTATCTTTAGCAGTAAGAGCTCAGATCCTTAGGTCAGGGTTATGTAGTCCAGGCTGTCCTGGAACATGTGACCTCCTGTCTGCCGCCAGTGCCTCACCACTGCATTGATAGAGGAGGGCATTGCTATGCAGTACTGTCAGCAGTGATTTCTTTCTCATTGTCAGCTGCCCCTGGGAACAAACAGTATTTTCCTAGATTCTGGTTTGTAGAGTTTGGTGCTAGATTGGACCTTTGAGATCATTTAGCTAAAATATTTTCATTGGCATCTGAGAAAACCAAAACAAAGGACAGTAATCGAAACTCACCGCCTTTTCTCTGTCGCAGTAATTTTCATGTTCTCCGACTTAGCCATCACCGTGACTGACTGTCTTGGGTGCTTCTCTGAGTGTGAGGGTTTGTTCCCAGCAGCCGCAGAGTAGAGAGGTGGGCTACTGGGCTGTGCCGATAATGGTTTCAGAACTTTTCCTGTAAATGACCATGCCTCTTGGAGGAAAGAAAAGATTGTTCTTAGGGTTGTTATAGTTGTATACCTTCCCTCTGAGAGTTTACATAAGGAGTTGTACCTTTTGGTTACACTGTCCATGTTCAAGCCTGTTGTTTGTCAGTCACATTTTCTGTTACAGCACCTGTTGGTGGAAAGTAAAATGACTGGGGACTATTGTATCGGACGTTTTGTTTAGTTCTTACCTCCTCGAAGAGGTTAAGGGTAAGAATCTAGTTGAAGCATGTTAATGAGTTTCTCTGTGAAATGTTTTTGTTTTAGTTACTTACACATTGGGCATGCAAAAGCTGCTCTTCTGAACCAGCACTACCAGGTTAACTTTAAAGGGAAACTGATCATGAGATTTGATGACACAAATCCTGAAAAGGAAAAGGAAGATTTTGAGAAGGTAATTTAAAGTGTAGTGATGACCTTTTTCTCAGAAAAGTGGATGGAAATTAGAGTGTGATCTGATACCTTCATGGTATATGAATAAACTTGGTCTCATAGCCGCCTTTTCCCTCCTCATCTGTCTGTTTCATGCCTGAGACCTAAGCCAAAAACAACTGAGCTCCCATACCAAAAAATCGGAGTTAATTTTCTCTTTCTCCGGTTATCGTAGAGTTTACTTGAATACTGCATTTTCCTTTGAATACCAGTTTAACTGGAAGCAGGTTTCCTCTTTTGTCATAGTCTAAGTTTATGAATGGAATTAAAACTGCACAGGTATTGTAAGGTGTGGTTTTCTAGCCTCTTGGCATCTTTATTCTGAAGGACTTGTGATGTGTGCACTGAGGGACCAGTGGCACAGAGTCACACAGTTCCAGCTCTCAGTAACAGAACTCCACCTTGAGATCTGCTTTCGCAGCTGGAAATCTGGAAGCCAGTGCACTAATTAGCTTTCTTCTTTTTTGACCTGACATCATGCATCATCCACAATCATTTTCAGGCTATTTAAGACTGATAGTGTTTTATTATATTTGCCCAAAATGAAAATCATGGGTTGAAAATGTGTGAGAAAATGATAGATACACTGATGGTAACTTTGATTCCTACTGCAGGTTATCTTGGAAGATGTCGCGATGCTGCATATTCAACCAGATCAGTTTACTTATACTTCAGATCATTTTGAAACTATAATGAAATATGCAGAGAAATTAATTCAAGAAGGGAAGGCTTATGTGGATGACACTCCTGCAGAACAGATGAAAGTGGAACGGGAGCAGAGGGCAGAGTCCAAACACAGGCAAAACTGTAAGGCACAGTTGGTGTCAGATTTTAATTGATACATTTTATTTCTTTTTTAAATGAAAGATGTTCCTTAAGACACATTTAAGGCTATTTTTTTCTCTTAATTCTTCTGCCCCTCTATGTTTGTCTGATGCAATCTTTCCGAGTGTGTATGTGTGTGTGTGTGTGTGTGTGTGTGTGTGTGTGTGTGTGTGTGGCCTAGGTTGGGTTCAAACGTGAGATCCTCGTGCCTTGGCCTCCTACGTGTTAGGATTATCCGATGTGTCATGCCCTGCTTGCATTCCTCCTCCTTTTTGGCCTGGGGAGTCTAATCTAGGGCCTGCACTTGCTAGGCCACTGAGCTTACTCCCAGTTCCTGCATTAGAACTGTGTGCAGGGTCCTCACTCTGACACCTCATTTCTGTATGCAGTCTTTTGCATTTATTTCAGTCGGAGGATTTTTTTTCTGTAACATTTATAGTTACTTTAATTTAAATGCCTGTTAGTCCTAAAATGTTTGGTAAGCTCCGAGCACCACAGCATGTAGGTATGTGTGTGGTCAATGTGATGTAAGTTCATCTGTATTGGTACAGAATCACCTGACTGAAGTCTGTGCTGCTTTTAATTATTTTTACACTGCTGTGATCATATCTGACAGAAGCAGCTTACGGCCATGAGGCTAGGCAGCCAGAAGCTTAAGAGGGTACAGTCAGCTGTTAGAGAGCAGCACTCTGTCATTGTTGCTGGGAGCTTACAGTATGGCTGGTGACCTTGGTTTTTTGTGTGTGTTTGTTTTTTCAAGACAGGGTTTCTCTGTGTAGCTCTGACTATCCTGGAACTTGCTCTGTAGACCAGGCTGGCCTCAAACTCAGACATTGCCTGCCTTTGCCTCCTGATTGGTGGGATTAAAGTAGTGTGCACCACCACCACCTGGCACAAGTCAAGGTAATTTTATTCACTGCAATATGTTGCTGGAACTTCCACACTGAATTTAAATCTAAACCATCTCATTTGGGAAGCATAGTAATTTAAGTTGTTATAGTAAACTTTTTTTTTAACTGCAGTTTCAAAGGGAGTTAACTGGATTTTGAGAATTATATGTATTTATTTTGATTGTAAGTGAAACGTGTTATAGCTTCAGAAGTTTCCACAGGAAGGTACTCTTTAGCAATTCTTTCTTATCCTGATGGAACAAGCTTTTGGTATTCTGAAGCAGGTGGAGCTGGAGCCACTTAGTGTATAGAGTCCTTTTTGTAGCTAAATCCCTTTATGTCTTGTACCACTATCTGTTTTCTGTGATCGTTCATTTTCATGGAGCCAAGCATTTCCTGTGCCACACTGGGGAGCCTAAAAGGGCTTTGAAGGAGCCCAAAGGCCAGACCATCTGTCCCCTTGCTATGATGCAGCAAAGGAAAAGAGTGATTCTACTTTAAAGACACAGTGTCAGACTTGGAAGTTGAAGAAGGGCTGACCAGTTAGTTGTGCCTTGATGGGAAATGGGGCATAGCAGGTGAGAAGGAAGGCTTCCTCTTACGCTGTATTAGTGAAATGTATTGCCTTTATCTTTTCTGCAACATTCATAGATAGAGTCTATTTCCTGAAGGTATTGAAGTTTGTTGTTGGTCTGTTTGTTTCTGAAATAGTTTCACTGAGTAGCCCTACCTGGTCTTCATGTTCCTTCCTCCTACCTCAGCCTCCTGAGTGCTGGGGACTACCACCACCATGTTCTACCACACCCAGCTATTAGTGTTACAATGTTTTTAAACTAATGGAATCAGTCAGATCAATAAGAATACACCTGTTATATTACAGCTGTTGAGAAGAATCTACAAATGTGGGAAGAAATGAAAAAAGGAAGCCCGTTTGGTCAGTCCTGTTGCCTACGAGCAAAAATTGACATGAGTAGTAACAATGGGTGCATGAGGGACCCAACCCTTTACCGATGCAAAATCCAGCCGCACCCAAGAACCGGGAGTAAATACAAGTAAGTTCAACGCTTTGCCCTGTCGGGTGGCCTGGCTTTGCTTTGTTACTGTGTGGACATGGAGAGGAGTGGTGCGGAGCAGTTGGAGCCAGCACCTTTACTCTGTGTAGGTGAGTCAGCTGAGTGACCTTTTTTGGAGGCGTGCAGTGCAGCCTTGCCGGGATGGCCTTCTCAGCTCTCTGAGAACATTTCAGTCTAGGGAAGTCCTCGACACTTTGTGAGGTTTGTAGTTTTCCTGTCTGTCTCGATGAAGTGTGTAAGTATATCTTCAGATAACGATGTGTCTCTTGTGAGCATAAATTGACACAGTAATGATAGTACAAAAATTTCCAGGAATATAAACAAACCAAGAAAAGAGCATGTGTGTTTTAAAGTTTTAATTATTTTTCCTTGGGGGGTTTACAGATGATCACATTTTGTTTTCTTTTGTTTTAAAGTTCCTGGTTCTAAGGCCTCATGCTGGTCAGGCAAGTGTGCTGTCACTAACTAACATCTCCAATTTTAGGTCTTTTTCTTTACGTAGGATACCCTTTAAAAGGCTATCTTTGTTCTGTAAAATATATGTTCTCTTTCTTTTCCTTTTAATAAACTTTATTATAAAAAACTTGCGGGGGCTGGAGAGATGGCTCAGAGGTTAAGAGCACTAGCTGTGCTTCCAGAGGTCCTGAGTTCAATTTCCAGCAACCACATGGTGGCTCAAACCACCTAGTAATGAGATCTGGTGCCCTAAAGAAAAAAAAAAAAAAATTAAATTAAAAGAAAAAAGAAAGAAAAAAAAAAACTTGCACCACACCCAAATTCTGTACAACTTAATGCACCTCTATAGTTAGAATAGCCATTCTGAAGTTGTGAAGCTTCACACTGAACTTTATACTTTCACTATTAAATATATTTTTACGTACCTGTCCACCACCAAAAATGAAAGATCCATGATAGGGTTAGAACTAGGAAAACAATTAGCTTTATATCCTTTTTATAACTTGTGTCCGTTACCTGCATTCAGTCCTTCCTCATCCCCTATTAGAAACTCATTCTTGTTCTCTCTTCCACATGTACCCATGTGTACATTTGTTTACACATGTACATGTATTGCTACTATTATTCAAGTTCTTCATATGAGAGGGAATATATAATACATTCTAAGTCAATCCCTTTTCCTGCAAGTTTTTTTTATTATATCTTTTCTTTAGAGCTGAATAGTATTTCATTTTTTGTTTATACACTAAATTCGTACTATTCATCTGTTGATGGAGTTGATGGTCAACTAGGTTAATTCCAGTTATTTGATAGAGTGAGTAACGTAGCAGTAAGCATGGGGGTGTACATACATGTGTAAGTGAGTATGTGCCCAGGAGTGAAATGGCTGGGTCATATGGTGGTCCTGTTTTTAGTTCTTTGAGAAATCTCCAAACTGGTTTCCACAGTGGCTGTATGAATTTGCACTCCCACCAGCAGTGAGTAAGGGTTCCTTTCTCTCTCCGTCCTCTCCAGCATTGGTTGTCGATTTCATGATGCTAGTCATTTTGTTTGGGATAAGGTGGTATCCCAAAGTAGTCTTAATTTGCATTTCCCCTGTGGTAGGAGTATTGAACACTTTTAAAAGTAGTTATTGACTTGTTTTATAAAACTATTCAGTTCATTTACTTATTTCTTGATTGGCGAGTTTATTTCCTTCGTATTTAATTTCTGCAATTCTTTGTAAACTCTGGGTGTTAGCCTCTTAGCCTCTTGTCTGAAGTGCACTGAAGTGTAGCCAATGAAGATTTTCTCTTTGTGCATTGGGTTTTTTTTTTTTTGTTTTGTTTTTTGTTTTTGTTTTTTGTTTTGTTTTGTTTTTGAGAAAGGGTCTTATTTTTGTAATGTAAGCTGGCCTTGAACTCACAGTGATTCTCCTGACTCAGCCCTGAGTGTTGGGATTATGATCATGAGCCATCTTGCTTTTGTTTTTCTTACGCTCTGAAGAAAGCCACTGCATATGAAACCACTGTACCTTCTGCAGATTGGCAAATGTGACTGACAGCTGGTTAGTTTTTGTTTTGTTTTGTTTTTTGTTGTTTGTTTTTTTTGCAGAGGGAGTTGAGACAAGGACTCATTATATAGCTTAGTCTGACCTTGAACTCATGATCCTCCTGCCTCATCTCAGGTATTGGGAGTATAGATTTGCATTACCCTGCCTGGTATAATTTACATCTTGAGCTGAATCTTAAAAATTAGAAGGTATAATGTAATCATACATTTTAATAATTCAGGTGCTCCCTCCCCTTCTCTTTGATGGTGCTGCCATTAACCTAGGACCTTACATCTACTGGGCAAGGGCCCTACCAGCTGATGCAGGGAATGCTGTCCTGCTGGAGCAGAGCTGGGCAGAAGTTCAGTGGTGCAGTGCTGACGTCACGTTCAGAAGATCCTGGGTTCAGTTCCCAGCATTGGTTAAAACAGAAGTTTTATCCTAAATGAAATGTTCTGTTGCCTGCCTGTCTGCCATCATCCCTTCCTTCTACCAGAGTTCATTCCTTTTTCCTTGAAGCAGTGTCTGTCACATTTTGTAGTCCAGACTGGCCCTGAACAGTATATATTTGCTATTATAGAAGTACTATAGAATTTGCCAAACTAATACTGAACTATGTATTAAATTGCAAATTTGCTGATTTATTCCAGTGCTTGGGAGGTAGAGGACTGCCATTAGCCCAAGGCTAGCCTGGACTGTATAGTGATTTCTAGGTCAAGCAGGGCTATATAGTGAGACTGTGTCTCAAAAAATAAAACGAGTGGGGCAGGAGAGATGGCTCAGTGGTTAAGAGCACTGAAAGTTCTTCTAGAGGACTTGGATTCCCAGCAGCCCATGACAGCTCACTCCAGTTCCAGGGGATCCGCCGCTCCCTTCTGGCCTTAGCAGGCACTGCACTGATACAGTGCACAGACATGTACATGCAGGTAAATCCTGAAAACACATAACATAAAACTAATAGTTAAAAAATACTTAATTTCTACCTCATAATACTCAAAGTATATCAAAACATTGTTAGCTTTTTTGTTTTTGGTGTGTGTGTGTGTGTGTGTGTGTGTGTGTGTGTTTAAATAGTGCGTTTTATGCAGCCCAGGTTGGCCTGGAGTCTGTAATGATCTTTCTGCTTCCATTCTCCCAAAGGTTGGTATTACAAGTGTGAACCACCATGTCCAGGAAAAACAAAACAAAACAAAACAAAACAAACCACTCTTAGTATATAAGGAATTATATTTTAATTGAGTATGACTACTAATATTTACGATGGGGAAGATACAATCGTCAATGTTTATTCAAAAAAACATTCTCTTTTTTTTCCCTTTAGTGTTTATCCAACATATGACTTTGCCTGCCCTATAGTGGACAGCATTGAAGGGGTTACTCATGCCTTGAGGACAACAGAATACCACGACAGAGATGAGCAGTTTTATTGGATTATTGAAGCTTTAGGCATAAGGAAACCATACATCTGGGAATACAGTCGCTTAAACCTCAACAACACAGTGCTGTCTAAAAGAAAACTCACGTGGTTTGTCAATGAAGGACTAGTAGATGGATGGTATGTCTGATATCACCTAGAGTTGACAGAGCAGTAAGGCTTTGGTGTAGCAGAGATTTTTTTATTTTAACTACTTGTAGGTGTCAGGTTTGACTAGGAAGTAGTGTAGTGGATAGACCTGTAGGCCTATAAGATTCCTAATTCATCTCTGTTTCAGACAGTGCCTTAGGGTCTCCTTCTCCCTTGATTTAGATGTTGTAAACATGTGTTGCCTGCACTAGACCATGTAAGAAAATGAGAAGTGCACTGGACCACATAGAGTGGTTGTAACTCTGCCATCACTCCACAGCCTCCACTCAGAAGTGACTTGAAGCAAGGGTCAAGTGGTCTCAGCCTCAGGGTTTAGGACTCACCTTATTTGCAGAACATGTTCCTGAGAGAATCAGAAAATTTCTGTAGAAAGGAGTAACTTCCATGGGATTTTTGTAAGAAAGGTTAGTAGAAAAATGGAAATCACCTTGTAGTCATGTACTTATATAAATGGTGCCCATATATCTGGATTTTCATGGTTATAAATCTAAAAACACTATTTTGCCTGAATTAAGAAGAATTTGTGTATTAGTTTATACTATCGGCATAATGGTGGCCAGGAACAAACATCTATAATTCTGTCACTCAAGAAACGGAGGCAGGAGAATCCTGAGTTCAATCAAAGCTAGCCTCTTTAAAAAGTAAAAAACAAAAATGGTGACTAAGATTATGTATTATGTACTATATATTATGTATTAGATATATTCTGGAAAAATTCAATTTTATTATACAGCTGAATTTGATAAAAGGCAGGCTCATCTTGGGCATTATCTTTGTTTAAAAGTATAATTGTACTGAAATTTTCAAATCCTTGCCAAATATCAAAACTTCCATATATATTCTTATATATACATTCATAAACAGTGGACATGATCTTGCCTGGTTTTATTTGAGACAGAGTATCACTATATAGCACTGGTTGGCCTAAATCTTGCTGTAGAGACCAGGTAGCTGTGAACTCACAGAGAGCGCCGACCTCTGCTTCCCAAGTGCTGCAGTTAAAGGCATGCACCATCACACTCTGTCAAGCATAAACAAGGGACTATCAGTTATTCAATTTGAAATAGCGTTTCTATAGCTAAGGCTGCCCTTGAACTCACTATGTACCTCAGGCTAACCTTAAATGTGTGATTTCTCCTGCCTCAACCTTGCAGGTGCTGCTATTACAGGCCTCACTTCATTGTGAATATAATTGTTATGCGTTAGGAATCTTCTCTCTGTAGTCAAGTGATATAAACGTGTGTTAACAATGTGCGTATTTCCCAGGGATGACCCTCGGTTTCCTACAGTACGAGGAGTTCTGAGAAGAGGGATGACAGTTGAGGGGCTAAAGCAGTTCATCGCTGCTCAGGCAAGTTAAGGTTTCTTTCCAGCTCCTCCAGATTTCCAAGCATTCCTATTAATATCCCTTTTGTTGTTATCCCTGTTGTTCTATTCTGTGTGTGTGTGTGTGTGTGTGTTGTGGTTCACTGTGAGATTTGTTCTTTTTGAGATAAGGTTTCACTCTGTAGCTCATGGTGACCTTGAACTTCTGGTGACCTTCCTGCCTTAGTTTCCTGAGTGTTGGGACTACAGATACATAATCCCATGCCATCAAGGATGGTTCCCCCCCTCCCCACTGTCTACCCCGGTGGCTTGGTAATTGCTCTGTAGACCGGGTTGGCCTTAAGTCTGTAGAGGTCTTCTTGCCTCTGTCTCCTAAGTGCTAGGCTTAGGGGCACATGCCACTGTGTCTACCTAAGAGTAAACCTATTCTGAAGGGAGTAAGTTAACGTTTTATAATAATAAAAGATTGGGACAAAAGTATTTCCATGCAGTGGGAGGGCAAGTGTCAACTCTGGCCAGCCTACACAATGGCTTCCAACAAGAAACTGCTGTTAAGGCTACACACCAAGGCTGAAATTTCAGTGGAAGTAAATGTGCAAGTATTTATTGTTCTATTTGTTACTCCAAGCATGCTTGACTTGAAGCAAAGTCTTCTCCTTAGTATTTGTTTATTTTTTTAGTTTATATTTAGCATATGTATGTGTGCATGCACATGAAGGTCAGAGGACACCTTTTAGGACATTGTTTTCTCCTTCTACCATGTCAGCCCCAGGGGCTAAACTTAGGTCATTAGGCTTGGTGGCACACACCTTTACCCACTGAGCCATCTTGCCAGCCTACTACTTGGTATTTCTTATTCTTAAACTATCCTTATTGCTTTTCTAGGGCTCGTCAAGGTCTGTGGTGAACATGGAATGGGACAAAATCTGGGCATTTAACAAAAAGGTATGTGGTCCTCACCTCTGCCTCACTCTGAGTAGTAGACAATAGAACTCACTGGTGTGCCTGTAACAGAGATCAGACCTCTGAACAGTGTTATCATTTAACAAAATGGTACATGATCCTCTGCCTCACTCTTGAGTAGTAGGCAGTAGAACTCACTTGTGTGCCTGTAACAGAGATCAGGCCTCTGAACAATGTTATCACTGCAGTCTTCAGGAAAATGGAATGTTTTCCTTCTTTAAATGGATAAGGGCACTAAGCCTGTTAATCACCCCAGCAAGGAACAATTATTGAAGCAACAAACTCAGATTTATGGGAAATGGTAATAGTTTTTCCTTAAATTTCTTATGAACACTCTGCATTTCATTTTTCTGCTTTCAAGCTGCGAGCTCTCTGTAAGAAGGTATCACTTCATACTTGTATTGCCTCAAACATAGCTTTTAGCATAGTACATGTTACAATCTGAGGAGTTATATAGCTTTGAAGCACAATCACATTTCTGTAACGACTTACTCAATCAATCTGTGGACAGTGCATCATCCCTAGTTTGCCAAATATGTCCTCTGTTCTTTGTGGCAAAGCAAAGGGAGACTTCTCTAACTCCATTCTGCTGTTCCCTTGTGTGCTGAGAGGACATCAGAGTTTAAAAATTACATATTGTATTGAGTTGTAATGAAGGTTGGCTAACTACAATTGCTATGCTTTCAGCTTGAAAAAAAAAAAACCCGAAGCTTTCTTAATTGGAAAATCAAACCAGGAATCATGCATATTGATATTGTTAATCCCTAATTGGAAGCAGATGCTTGGACACTATAATAAGGCGAATCATTAGAATGCACGTTCTGCACTGCGGTTTCTGTGATTGTGTTCTGTAAATTCTTGACATTGCTGCTTGGTTGTGCTGATGTCTTGCCTCAAGTAGTTGCTTGTCTCGCATGTGTCTTGAATTTATTTAGTTTTTTACTTTTAGTGAGTTTTTTATATTAAGGAATCATTAATTGGTTCTTTCTGTTGCTGCAGTTACTAATAACAAACATGAGTAGAATTTACAAACAGTTAATATTTGTGTACCTTTTTAAACTCAGCCTTTATAGTTCTAAGTTTTAATCAAGCTATATGTATGTATTTATTTCAAATATATGAAATGTATTTCTCTGGGTCACACGATCCCAGGGGCTCTTCCCTTCAGCTTTCCTCCTTGTAGAGAAGCTGCTGAGTTTTCAGATGACTCGTGCGGTGTTTGTTGTCCATGCTAGGTACGTGGGAGACTAGTTGGGTTTCCTTCAGTCGTCTTCCTATGATTAGAAATGAGTTTTTGGTCTTTTGCTCATAACAATTTGGTTTCCTTCTGTCACTTGTATTGTTTTGCCTGCTCCCTTCCTGAATTGTTTGACTCCTGGTTCTAGGAGTCTGTGAGGTCACCAAGTTCCTTCCAGGTGTTCAGGAACTTCGTTATGTTCTTTAGCTTACTCTTGGAGACATCTTTACCAGAACCTTTTGCGCTGCTCTGGTGGTGTGCGTTGGTGCTCTGGTGCTTTGGGGGCAGAGCTGTACACCCAGATCTCTTCACATCACCCTGGGATTCCCTTTTCTTTCTTTCTGTGATGGATCACCTATTTCCTGGATGGTTTTGATTTGCTTGGACTGGGTCTCTGTGATGCCCAGCTGGTCTCAAGTGTCTGGACTTAAGTGGTCCTCCTAGCTCAGTCCTTAGGAGCTGGGACCACAGACATGCATGCACTACCATGCTAGCTGTTCCTTCCTTCTCACTTTCATCCATCCTTCCCTTTGTTATGCACTCTATATGGGGTAAGGAGACCTACTGAGACCGTTTCTATGACATGTGACATATTGTATGATATGTGCTGCCTGCACCCATCTTGAACTTGCAGACGCAAAGTAGCCATCCCACTTCAGCCTCCTGAGGAACAAACAGGGTCTATGGGTGCTTACCTCTGTGCCAGGCTTATAACCTGGTATGTGTGATGACTTTATTTCTGGACAGGGCCTTACTCTGTAGCCCAGGATCTTCCTGCCTCAGTCTGTGGGCTACCGTGCCTGGCTGACCTGTTCTTTTACCTGGAAATTTTAGTATACCTTGGTGTATGGGTCTGTTTTCATCATATCCATTGAGTTCTAGCCTAAAATCTCACTCATTCCTTCAGTTCTGAGGGTTCCTAACACACACTCCCCTTTGTTTTTTGAGACAGTCCTAATGTGTAGTCCTGCCTGGCCTCAAACTTAGAGTGATTCTCCTGCCTCTGTCTGCCTCTCAAGTGTTGCAGTTGCAGGCAACTGTAAATCCTTTTCCTTTTTTGCTTCCCTCTCTCTGCTGTACTTGCTGTCCTCTCTTGCATGTCTGCGTGCAGTGCACATATTCTTCAACCCAGCCCTTCTTCTCTCTGGACATGTGCGGACATTGGGCCTCCAGTTTTATTTTCTCTTGATTTTTGCCTCTACTTTTTGATAGATCTCTTTAACTTCCTTTCCTGTTGAATTTCTCATTGTTACTGTCATGTTTCAGAGACCTTCAAATAGCTTTCAGTGCATGTTCCATGGGTTTGGTGTTAGTAGTGTCATGTCATCTGGGTTATCTGTTTAATATGGAGTGCACAGGAATGAAGAGGAGTTTTTCCTGTAGGATTAGCTGGCTGGGCCGGTGAGAACTCCATGTAGTCACTTTAAAAAATTATTGAAAGGTTTTCATTTTTTCATTTTTATTTTATTTTATGGGTATGGATATTTGGTTCACATGTATATCTGTGCACCGGATCCTCTGGGACTGAATTTGCAGCCAATTGTGAACTGCCCTGAGGGTACTGGAGATAGAACTCAGGTTTTCTAGAAGAATAACTAGTCCTCTTAAGCCTTGAGCCATCTCTCCCCCATGTAGCCAGCAGTTTTCCCAGAGGAGTTCCTTTTGTCACCCCTTGAATGTGAAGGTCCTGGCTGTCAGGGCTCTAGAGCTAATATGGGAAGTCTAGGAAGGACTACACCACTGTCATCCACTCCTTTCCTTCCTCTGTTCCTGCTGTGTTTTGTTTGTGCGACATCTTCCACAGGCTCATGTGTTTGGACACCCAGTTCCTAGGTGATCCTCTTGGAAGGTTGTGGCTATAACCTCTAAGGGCCTGTGTCATGGAGCCAGGCGCCTCTCAAGTCTTCTACAGCTATCCCAACAGTGCCACTGAGCAAGTGCTGAAGCATAAACCTGGGGACGTTTCCGATTCACCTACCCTTCTGGGGCTCTTTTGGGCCTCTTTTGGAAATCCGTAGATTCTTTGGAGTCTTTTGAAAACCACTGGTCCAGAGTCTTAAGAATTATATAATTTTAGAGCCAAAGGGGACTTAAATTGCCTGCCTGCCTGCCTGCCTGCCTGCCTGCCTTCCTTCCTTCCTTCCTTCCTTCCTTCCTTCCTTCCTTCCTTCCTCCCTCC
>CABHPH010152954.1:0-23397 GCA_902168325.1 Peromyscus nudipes | reverse complement strand
TTTTTCAAGACAGGGTTTCTCTGTGTAGTCCTAGCTGTCCTGGAACTCGCTCTGTAGACCAGGCTGGCCTCGAACTCACAGAGATTCACCTGCCTCTGCCTCCCGAGTGCTGGGATTAAAGGTGTGCGCCACCGCCTGGCTGTTTCAGAGCCTTTTGATGGCATCTCATTCAGTAATTGATGAAGGATCCTTTGGATAGGATTTATATATGTAATCTTTATATAGTTTATCTTTAGCTAAACATTTAAAGTAAATTGGCCGATGTTAATGGTGAATTTTACTTTCTAGTAAATATTATGTGCTACAGGTTTTCAGATTATTTAAATGTACTATGTTTAAGAGTTACGTAAGTTCTGAAATCTTAATTATGTGGTCGTTGTCCTGTATGTGCCTGTGATTGTTAACTTAGCATTGCAGGTTTATAGTGCTTATAGTCCAGGTGACTAAATTCCTAAGTGTGTTTGTGTTTTTCAGCAGATGTGCACAGACCTGTGCCCCAGCAAATTAGTAGTAACTGACAGCAGTTTGCTCCATTCATATAACTAATGTCTGTCAGACATATTAAAAAATTACGATAGATGTTTGATTTGAATTTTTCCAAGAGAATTCTTCTTTCACCTTACTACAGAATAATGCATTTCTAGCTGTTTACTTTCATTCTTTTGAATACTTTTTGATTTTTTTTTTATCTAGAAATGCAGATGGAAAAATTATATCTCTGGATGCAAAATTGAATTTGGAAAACAAAGACTACAAGAAAACAACCAAGATCACTTGGCTTGCTGAGACCTCCCACGCTCTCCCGATTCCAGCAGTCTGTGTCACTTATGAGCACTTGATTACAAAGCCGGTGCTGGGGAAAGACGAGGACTTCAAGCAGTACGTCAACAAGGACAGCAAGGTACCTGAAGAAACCAAATCTCATCCTTTCTGACACAAATTCAGCCTTTGGAAAGCGAATTTTAAATGTTTCAGTTGCTTAGCTAAAATAGAAAGGGCTTATAGAAATTTTATTTAAATATAAATATGTACTTGGGCCTGATGGCTCGTGCCAGTAATCCCAGCATTTGGGGATTGAGGCAGGAAGCTCATGAGTTTGTGGAAAGCCTGGGCTACAGAATCATACTGTCCCAAAAAGCAAATATATAGCTCAGTGACAGAGCTTTAGCCTAGCATGTACAAGGCCCTGGTTTCAGCTTCCGCACTGAAACAAAATCAGTGGAAACAAACAAACAGAAAAGATATAAAGAGCAATGTTCTATTTTATAAATGACGGTGAAATACAGTTAGTTAAGTAACTTGCTCGAAGACGCAGTAAAGAGGAGAGGTGGACTAAAACCTGTGGATCCTGCTTTGAGTGCTGCTGTGCCTTCCAACTGCATTTCATAGCTATGGTGGGAGCTTATTTTCTTTCACAGGACTGCCAGTCAAATTATGAACAAAGTCCTAGAGCTATTCGGTTCATCAGTGTTACGTTTTAAAAATGTGAAGAATGTTCTTGCCTGTAATCCTAGCATTCCTGGGGCTGAGGAAGGAAGGTTGCTAGCTCCAGGTTAGATTAGGCTTCATGGTGAGATATCACAAAACAAAGCCAATCAATCAAAATACTCAGCACTGGAATTAAGTGTGCATTCTCACACAAGCATTTTCATACGTGTAATGGGGATCCTACTCAAAGCAAAGGCTTTTCCGAATGAACCAGTTCTGTTTTAAGTGAGCATAGTCCAGCTGTTGGAACACTCCTTACAGTTTACAGTTATCTTAGTGCTCTGCTTTGAATATGTACATTTGGGTCTGTATCATTTTCATAGCATGAAGAGCTAATGCTAGGGGACCCCTGCCTTAAGGATTTGAAAAAAGGAGATATCATACAACTGCAGAGAAGAGGGTTCTTCATATGTGACCAGCCGTATGAACCAGTTAGGTAAGTCTTGTGGCCTTTTTGTATTTGGTTTGGTGGTGATGAGAATTGAGCTCACAGTCTCACAAGCAAGCATTCTACCCCAGCTGTCTTTTAGGTAAATAAATGTAACATCTAAACAGAATCTTTGAAGTTCTCACAGTGAATAATTTAAAAGTTGAACTTGATTAAAACACTATGTCTGATCAATTCCTGCTCAGTTTAATTTGATCTTCTATACTTAATATTTCAGACTTGAGTAATTAGTAAGCAACTCACACTGGACATTAATAAGTTATTCATTTCTAGAGTGAAACATCTTGCAGTTCCCCATGAGATGTGAGCAGGTAAAGATCATGTGCTGGAAGCAGTGAGATGTTGAAAACAGTGCCCCTCTCCCCACAAAAATACTGGAAGCAGTGTGTGTATAAGATGATGATAGCTAATGTGGCTTTGTGCTATTCACTATAGAAGAGAAGTTTGTTCAGGACTACTAGGTTAGATTCTCAGCTCAGACTACTCTCTTGAGACTAGACCTCTTTTCTATTAGTACAGGAGAGACCAAAAAAATCAGGCTCACTCTTAGGTAAGTGGCATTGCCACAAGAATGCACTATAATTTGAAAAGCATTAACTATGTATCATTGAATTTATCTAGTAATTCAGTTCTAATTGCTGTTTAGATAATTTTGTTCAAATAAACTTTTGGCTATTTTCTTTTTAGCCCATATAGTTGCAAAGAAGCCCCATGTATCTTGATATATATACCTGATGGTCACACAAAGGAAATGCCAACATCAGGATCAAAGGAAAAGACCAAAGTAGAAACCTCAAGAAAGGAGGTAAGTGCTGACTCCTACAGAGAGCTCTGAAACCTGTAAATTTTATATGCCAAGGCTTAGAAATGTCTTTTTAAGAGGTGGTGGGTTTTCTTGCCTTTGAGATTCTGGGATTGAAGAGGACACCAAGTGCTGCTCTGTGCTTTGCTGTTTGTTTCTATTATCTTTTCTGGGAAGATTTTTGTTTTGTTTTGTTTCGTTTTTGTTTTTTGAGACAGAGTTTCTTTGTATAACCCTGGCTGTCCTGGAACTCTCGCTGTAGATCAGTGTGGCCTCAAATTCACAGAGATCTATCGGCCTCTGCCTCCCAAGTGGTGGGAGTAAAGGTGTGCGCCACCACCGCCCGGCGAGAACACAATTTTTAAAAAATGTAATTTTACTATACTAAAAAACTAAGACAGCCTAGACTGACAGAACATTTCTGGGGGACTCCCTCACCTCCTGCAGTAGATCTTTTTTCCCACCCTCTCTTTCTTCTTTTATTCTATTTTATTTTTTAACAGGATTCTTGTTATTTATATTTTCTATCACACACTACCCTGTAGAGAGAGCTCCCTCCTGCCATTAAGGTTCTGAAAAGAGAAAAGGAAAAGGAAGTTTCTGTGGTGTGGATGGTGGGAAAAACTCCTTTGCCTTTTAGATGGTGAATGTGAATATTTTCTGCTTAATAATCTCTGTGGGAGTGAGGTAGGAAACCCGCCTAGCTGTTTGGTTTAAGATTGAGATGCATGTCTTGTTCTCTTCATGCAGAGTGGATTGGGAGATGGTGACAGATAGAGAGCAGTAGGGTGGGGGTCTTTTATAGGCCAGGCTTGTCAGATGTCCCTTTTCATGGTTCTTTAACCTCTCAGGATTTTAGTGTGACCCTCAGCCATAGGAGTTCACAAAAGTCTCTACATAGTGAAGCTCAAAAAGCCAGTAAATTATTTATGTCTTAATTAGTGTCCCTGCATAAGCCCCAGGTTCCAAACAGCCAGCTCATGCACTGAGGACAGGACCCGGTCCCACTGCCTGGATGCCTCCCAAACAGATCAAGCTAATCAACTATCTTACTTATCCAGAGGGCCTGGTTTCCTTTTGATGATCCTTGTAGGTATTTGCCTCCAGTAAGAGACTGTTACTGTCAAAATTGAAGTCTGATCTAGGACTTATTGATGCATGGTGTGTGTGTTTCTTGCTTTAGCTCCCAAGTTCTAGGATTACATTAAGTGTATGCTGCCACATCTGATTCAGAGTATCTCAATGAATTCTTTGCTAATAAATAAATGACACATCTCAACTTTTAAAAAATGTTAATGATAATGCTGAATGACTTTTTACAGATTAATTTCTATTTTCTCATCAGTCTAAATGGGTTAAAAATACTTAACCTTTATAACAACATACATAGTTATTTTATGTTACATTTCTGGTATGTATGGTAATGGTGATTTATTTTTATTTATTTATTTTGTTTATTTGAGACAGGGTTTCTCTGTGTGGCTCTGGCTGTTTTGGAACTAGCTCTGTAGCCCAGGCTGGCCTTGAACTCACAGAAATCCACCTGACTCTGCCTCCTGAGTGCTAGCATTAAAGGTGTGCACCACCACTGCCTGACCTGAATAAATATTTAACACTAGACAGTAAATCTCTTTACTCCACCAGGTACCATGTGGTACAAGAAAGTACCAAATAATATCTACCCAGAGATTCTTAACATTTAGTTCTTAGACTAACATGACCAATAAATAAAAAGCATTAGTATCCAGTTTAAATCAGAATAGCTCTTCTAGCCCAGCAGTGATTTATTCTTGACCTGAATGAATGCATTATACTTTTGGTCTTCTAAAGAGAAAGAGGCAGGTTCCTATGGAGTCCTCTTATCTCCCTCGGGTTTTCCTATGATGAGAATGCTGCAGTGACTGTCTGTTTACCTCTCCTTTGTCTGCTGCTGCCATTTCTGTGGGGATAAGGTTTTTAGATGTGAGCTGATTCATCTGAGCTTTTGAAAGAATTGAAATAAAAGTTTTTACAAAATACGAAATAGTAAGTTTGATATAAGCTTGTGAGACTGTTTGACATGGATTAATACTTTACTCTTGGTTTTCTGCATCCATAGACAAGCTCTGCTTCTAAAGAAAGACCAGTGCCTGCTGTGAGTAATACTTGTGCTGCATCTGAGGATTCCTCCATCCTTTACAACAGAGTGGCGGTTCAGGGAGAGGTGGTTCGTGAGTTGAAAGCCAAGAAAGCAGCAAAGGAAGATATAGATGCAGCTGTGAAACAGCTTTTGGCTTTAAAAGCTGAATATAAACAGAAAACTGGGCAGGAGTATAAACCTGGGAACCCCTCCACTGCAGCAGCACAGAGTGTTTCTACTACGTCGCCATCTAGCACTGTGGAAAATATATCTCTCTACGATAAAGTTGCTGCCCAAGGGGAAGTGGTGCGCAAGCTGAAAGCTGAAAAGGCTCCTAAGGTCAGTATGTTGGAGTCAAGAGTACATTGTAAGCAAGCCTGTGAGTTCTGTTTGAACACAGCCTCCTCTCCCCATGAAACAGTGTGTAGGCTCCCTGTAAATGAACAGTTATCGCCTGCTGTGTGCCAAGACAGAAAATAAACTCACAGTTGAGACTGGAGAGGTGACTCAGTGGTTAAAGGTGCATACTGCTTTTACAGATGATCCAAATCTGGCTTCCGGTGCCCACATCAGTCTGTTCACAGCTTCCTCTCTGATCTCAATGTGCACCTGCTCTCGTGTGCACGTATTTATACACAGTTACATACATACACATAATTAAGAGGAAAATCTTAAAAAGGAAAAAGAAATTTAAATGTTAAAGAAAAAAATCCCTCAGTTCATGGAGGTGAGGGGCGTTGGAAACAAGACAGACTCACTGTAACTTTGTGACATGAGTGTATTTATAGTCAAGAGTGATGGGGAAGGAGAAGACAATTCATAAAGGATATTTAAAATATTCCTTGTAGGCTCTTTTTTTTTTTAAAAAGGTCTCTATGTAGCCCTGGCTGTCCTAGAACTTATTATATAGATCAGGCTGGCCTTGAACTCACAGACTGCCTGCCTCTGCTTCCAGGGTGCTGGGATTAAAGGTATAGGTCACCACACCTAGAGGTATCACTCAGTTGAGAGTCTGTGTTTAGTAGATGTGAAGCTTGGATTGATCCCCAGCATAGCACACACATACATTCCTGAGGTAAGAGAAGCCTTTTACAGATGGCAGAGTTCACAAAGGGGCATTTTGACTGTGGAACTCTGGTTCTTAGCCCTATATGCATTAGAAGCTTTAGAAGTCTTGTTGAAACACAAGGACCATATGGCCTCTCTTCCTTTAAGCTTCAGGAAGTCCAGGGTGTGAAGAGAGATACCCTCTGTCTTTTGTATTATTAGTTACATTTCTCATCTCTTACCAAATAACCCAACAGGCAGTATAAGGGGGAAGGTTTATATTGTCACTCACAGTTCAGGTACTGTAGTTCATCATGGGTAAGGCATGGAGGCAAGAGTGTCTCACAGAAGTGGGGACAGGAATTTATTCACGTCTTGGTAGACTAGGACACAGAGAAAGGAGAATGCAGGTACTGATCTGGCTTTCCCTCTTCCTTCTCTTAATTTATTCTTGGCCCCTAACGGTGGATGGTGCTACCCATCTCAGCAGACTTCCTTCAGTTAATTCTCTCTGCAAACACCATATAGGCACATCCAAAGGTGTGTCTCCTAGGTGATTCTAAGTCCACTTAGGTTGTCAATGAAGAGTAACCCTCATAATGCATGTCCAAATAGTTGTTCAGGTGGTGCTGGTGCTGCTGACCTAGGTATTGAAAAAAAGCTACCATGCCTGGGTTTGGGTTTTTCTTTTGTTTTGTTTTTGTTTTTGTTTGTTTATATGGCAAGTATTCCTGATTTCTTCTGGTCAAAAGTCCTTGAGACATGCCATCAGCAGCCTTTGCCAATCACAGAGTAGAATCATGTTGACTCACCCATCTTTCAAATAGCAATGAAAATAGTATAGGTTTTTAAACTGGCCATTAAACTTGGCTGTGAGACTTTATCAACCTGAGTGGATGTGTGATCCTTGGCAAGGATGTGGTTGATGTGATGTGGTTGCGAGAAGAGCTGTGGGAAGAAGACATAGTTCAGGGAACAGAGAGGGGAAGGATGGATGGAAAGGAAGGAGAGAGAGTGAGGGATAGGTGGGATATGGGCTCCAGTGGATGGATGAACATGAAGGGCAGTCAACATTTCAGAGGCAGGTACAAGTCCACACACTCCATCATTCTGCATGTCGAGGCTATGCCTGATCCTTCCAGGTCCAGTATGAGCACAGATGGCTCTTTTTAAAATTGAGAAAAATTACACTTATTCCTTATGTATTTAGTGTCCGAATGATTTTTTTTAATACAGCAGCCATAACATGGCAAAGGCTTTATGAAGCACTAAACTTTAGATTCTACAGCCCAGTTTAGCAAACTATGAAATGTTGGAACACCGCCTGCCATACTGGGTAGTCTGTGTTGTCTGTGTCTGTTCTGTGCTGTAGGTGTGGAGTTGGGTAGTTGAAATTTAGACTCAGAGCCTGATCCCTGCCTTAGAGCAGAGGGTATTGAAGACTACATTGCTAATAGTTTTTACAAACTAATTCTCGGCTCTGTGCACTGCTGTTCCACTGCTCTGGAGCTATTTCTTGCAGGCTTTGGTAGTTCAGCCAAGCACGGATTTCTAATTAGAAGATACTGTTTTTTAAAATCCGGCGATCTTTTGTTAGTTTCAATATCTTCTAAACATGGACCACAGGCTTCAGCATTCCCTTCAGCTGGAAACATCACCGGTTATGATTCCCATCCCCTCCTACCCACCAAGTGCAAACCTCTGCTCTGGGGAGTTGTTTAGTACTGTTGTGTGTAAATACTGCCTGTGCTAAGGAGAAAAGGTGAATTTTTTTAGAGAGAAAATTTGATGTGTCCTGGCTATTTTAAAAAGTTCTCCTTGCATTTAAATAGCTAAGGGAACTAGATTTTTCTATTTGCCGTTCCCTCCATTCTCCATGTTGAAATGCTCCCATCTAGTGGCTGCTGCAGAAATAGCTTTTCATGTATTTGCATTCTAAATGAGACCAGATGAGCGCTTGTATTTTTCTCCATTCTCTTCACTTCTCAATCTTGAATTATAATTTTAGGTTTAGTTTTGCATTCCTCAGATTCAGTCTGAAACCTAAGAAATTTTGTGTGGATTGTTTACATCATTATTAGTCCATATTGATAACTATGTAAAATTTTATGTGTGTAATCCATATTTCATAACCTCAAAACAGCCTTTGTCCATTAAGAATTTAACATCTATTAGCTTTGGGTGTTGTATATTGTTCCAAGAAGTAAGTACATCATACAATTTCACTTAGCAAACTCTTTTTAACCCAAAAGCAATTTAAAAGCTTACTTTTCTCACCCTTTAGTTGTACCTTATGTATTGCCAGAGACACACTCAAGTGATAGGAATTATGTGTGTTCCTGTATGGTGTGCATGTGTGTGAAGGTGTGTGCTTGCCAGATGTTGACTTGAGGAGGCCTCCTCTGTCTGTGTCGACCTCATTATTTGAGACAAGGACCCACTGAAGCTGGAGCTCACTGTTTTGGCTGGACTGTCTGGCTAGCGAGCCCCTCACGCACACTCAGGTCATTGTTCCATGCACTTGTGATGCTATGGAGACTGTAGTCAAGATCACAGGATATGGTTTCTGTCTACCTCTTCCCATGTCACTGTGGGTCAAGCACTTAGTTTCTGATATGTGCTGCAAGACAATCCTTATGAAACACTTGGTATGGTATCTGGCGTAGAGTAAATATGCATTGAAATGATACATTTCTTTCTTAATAATTCTAATTTCCCTCAAGAACCTTAGGTACTTTCTGAGTCATCAGGGAAATTTGCATAGTGATTGGTAGAGTTTTGCTCTTATTTTGGAAGTATGTATTATACATGTAATCTTGGTAGAATAGAGTATTCAATAATGTAATAGATTATTTACCTTAATTTTCTATAATATTTCAAATTTATGTTGTCAAGCAAGGAATTTTTCCTTATGTAACTGTGTCATTTGACTTCAAACTCAAGTGAATGTTTAAGTGTGTGTGTGTGTGTGTGTGAATGTAGGGCATATGTGGAAGTCAGAGACAACTGTGGGAGTCAGTTCTATCCTGGGTCTAAGTCAGGTCATTGGAACTTATTTCAAAAAATATTTTGTAGACATATTTCCAAGGGTATCCCTTGTTTTCTCCACATTTTCATTCTTTTAGCTGATGGTGCACTTGCCTTTCTTTTTTTTTTTTAATTAAATTTATTTATTTATTTTTTAAATTACACTCATGATATTCATTAATTACACTCATGATATTAATCACATTTGTGGTATTCATAGATTACATTCGCAGTATTCATTCAATTTTATATATATATATATATATTTAATTTTAAATGCCGAATGTCATTTATTGAGGGGGGGAGGAGGTCTTAAATACAGGCTTACAGCACAATGGGAGGACCCTGGAGGGCAGAAGTTCGCTACTAATGTTTTACAATCTTGCTTCTAATCTGTTAACGCCCATTATTCAGGATACACAGACAAGGAACTTCTCTTTAAGCATTCAGGAGGGTGGAACCTGGCAGGGAATTAGCATAGGGAGGATGTCAATGTCAAGATGCGCAAGCAAGGCAGCAGTTACCCAAAACGGGGGCCAGGGCCCTACAGGTCCCCCTTTTATTGAAAAAATGGCACTCGCCTTTCTTTTTTCTGCCCTCCCTTCTGATTTCTTCTGTCCCTCTCCCTGAATTCTCATTCCCTTTCTCTTTCACTTTTCATTTAACTGTGACCTTTTTCTTAAGAAGAAATTCTATTGGGAAAAAGCCCTTAATTCTAAAGTAATAGCAACAAGAGTCAGGTTGGGAATACAGACAGCCTTCTCTAATTTCTTTGTTCATTCCCCAACCCTCTTTTTCCTGAATCAAGGTTACACTGTGTAGCCCAGCCTGGCCTTGAACTCAAGATCTTGTGCCTCAGCTTCCCTAGTCTGGAATTATGAACGTCTACCAACACACCTAGATTTTCCTTTTGCATTTACCCCCTCCATGTTGTTCTTGGGATGATAGACTGCAAAGTCTACAGGCAGAAAACAAAGTAACTCAAGAAGATGTAAATTGTTATCTCCTGGATGCAGGTTCCTTGAGGTTGCTCTAGTGCTGCTCCTGCATGACTGTGAGCTAGTCTAGTGCTGCTCTTGCATGGCTGTGAGCTAGTCTAGTGCTGCTCCTGCATGGCTGTGAGCTTGTCTTGGGTGTACTCCCTCACTCCTGTTGCATTGACTCTGTTACCCTATGCAGTGATGTGATGTATCCGTGAGGCACTCTCTTCACTGAGTTTCTCAATCAGATGTTGATTTGTGGTGCATTTTGAGGTGAGGCATCCAGCTTGAGTCCTTTCCCTCTACTGCTATCTTCTGTGGTAGAGTATCAGATGAGACCTTGCTGAGCGTGTCATCCTTTCTGTTTATGTTTAATTATCTAATATTGAAATATGCAGGTATGCATGTAACTTAAGACTTCAACACACTTTGTCACTTCTTTTTAGTCTTTGAAGTGGTCAATGGAGACTGGTTTCAGAACTCGATCAAATAACAAAACGAAAGGGTGCACAATCCCTTATATAAAGTAGTGTGGTATTTCCATATTGTCTGTTCATTTCCTTCTATGTATTTGTGTGCTTAGAATCCTTTTGGGATTACTTACAGTACCTAATATGATGTAAATAGTTGTCCTGTTTAGGAAATAATGAAACATCGGTATATTTTCAGAATAGAGCAGTGTTTTGCCACATGCATCTTTTAATATAGAAAGTATATTTTATTCAACCAAGTCTTTGAAAGGCTTTTAGAAAGAAATTATTAGTCCAATTTTTTTTTCCTTGCCCAATTTTTTATGGTACAGTTTGGTTTTTTTTCTAATATTTTTGGTCTTTGAATACTTGGATCTCTGGATGTAAATGGCTGAGTATACTTTGATAATGATTAAAGACTTTGAAATGACATTGAAATATTTGTAGATGTGAAATACTTCTCTTCCTCTTTATTTTCAGGCTAAAGTAAATGAAGCTGTAGAATGCTTACTGTCCCTGAAAGCTGAGTATAAAGAAAAAACTGGGAAGGAGTATGTCCCTGGTCAGCCCCCAGCATCTCAGAAGTCACATTCAAGTTCTGTCAGCAGTTCTGAGCCTGCTGGTCCGGAGACACCAGAAGCTAAGGTGCTCTTTGACAGAGTGGCCTGTCAAGGAGACGTAGTCCGGAAACTCAAAGCAGAGAAAGCCTCTAAGGTCAGTGTGGGTTTGCTGTGTGTGGTCCTACTTTCTATTAATTTACGTAGCCATGTGTAGCAAGTGACTGCTGTTAGACAGTGCTCTGCGTAGATCACCTGTTTCTAGTGTTGTCCTTTTATATTCTTTATTTCCTTAGTATGTTTTAGCATTTTGTGTCTGTACTTGTTGCCCTTAATTAATTGTTGTAAGCCTCGTAAATCTGGGTGTGTATTTGTTAACGTATGCCAGGACAGTAATTTTCACTGTATGTTGTCTTCTCTGTCCTCCTTTGTTACACTGAAGGATCAAATAGATTCAGCTGTACAAGAACTCCTTCAGCTGAAGGCACAGTACAAGTCACTGACAGGAATTGAGTATAAGCCTGTGTCTGTCACTGGGTCTGAAGACAAAGATAAGAAGAAGAAAGAAAAAGAAAATAAATCTGAAAAGCAGAATAAGCCTCAGAAACAAAATGACGGCCAAGGGAAAGAGTCTTCGAAAAGCCAGGGCAGTGGGCTGTCATCGAGTGGAGCGGGAGAAGGGCAGGGGCCGAAGAAACAGACCAGGTACTAACCGTTTCTGTGTGAATTCAGTTCCCAAGAGTGTGTCTTTAAAATAAGCAGGTCTTGGTTTACTATCGTCACGGCAGAGTGCTCATACTCTGGTGTCAGTAGATACAGGTAGCACATCACCTGCTCGCTTTCAGAAGTCCTGTACTTTCCCACAAGTGTTTCCTCCGCCACGGAGGTGAGCTGTCACCACTGTCACAGGTCGAGTATCCATCTCACTGTTCTGCTGCTGTGACGAGACACCAAGGCAGCTTACAGAAGGAAGGAGAGTCTGTGACCACCTTGGCAGGGAGCATGGTAGCAGGCAGGCAGGCAGGCATGGCCTTGAGCAGGAGCTGAGAGCTTACATCTGATCTGTAGACAGAATGAGAATGAGACTGGGCCTGCATGGGCTTTTGAAATCCCAAAGCCCACCCCCAGGGACACACCCCCTCCAACAAGCCCACACCTCCTGATCCTTCCCAAACAATTCACCCACCAACTGAGAATCAAACATTCACACTTTGAGCCTATGGGGTGCTCAGCCTTTGGAGTCTAGACAACACTGCCGAGTGCAGAAAGCTCTGAAGTAGGGAGTAGTTATGATCTGAGATGTACTAGGTAAGGGGCTCTGAACTAGTGACGCTTAAATACACATTGCTTCGTGGGTTGTCCTTTTTTCAAATGAAAGTTTGTCATAAGGAGTAAATAAGAATTTTGTTCCCAATAGGATTTTGAAGTTGGTAGTTTAAATATAAAGCAGCTGGTTTAAGGACCAGACAGTAGATTGTATATCTTCTTCAGTGTTTCCCTGTCTGTGTGAACAGTGCAACTCTACTTCCAGAAGTACAGGTTAAAAATACTGTGATGGGCTTCCTGTCATGGCTTCCTAGAAGGAAGTGCTATTACTGAGGTAGTTTGATTTTTAGATTTCTTCAGCTGAATATCAAGTTTAACTGCCCCTCATGTTCATGTACTATCTCCTTAGAGAATACAGCAGCAGCTCCTCCTGGTTTTATACATTGACTTAGCATTCAGTAAATGTATAGAACAGTGGACAAGAGGTTAGAGCCTCTCTCTTCCCTTCACCTTCTGACCACCCATGTGTAGCCCTCAGTTTCACATAGAGAAAAGAGAGAAATTGTAAATACATTATAAATCTAAGACCATAAAGCCTTGCTTGCAAACGGGAAAACGTGCTTCTTACAGAACACAGTTAATAGGCAGAGAGATCTTTCTGTCATTTTGTTTCTTGGTGGGGGACCGAGTCTTCCTGTGTAGCTCAGGCCTGCCTTGAACTCGGTCTTTCTGCCTCAGCCTTCCTGTTGAGGTTATAGGTGTGCACAACGCATGGCCAACTAACGCTGAGACTTTGAGGAAAGAAGTATTGCAGAGTAGAGGTTGAGCAGGGGAGGGGGGATGGAGGACTGAACAAATGGGGCTTCTCTTCTAGGCAAGTGTCCTACTCAGTCCCCAGTTCCAGCGTTGGATTAGTTGGGGTTTGGTTGCATTTGTTTGTTTAATTTAAATGTTGTTTATTTTTACAAACTTCCACCTCTACATCTTCTATTTAGTATGAAATATAGGTGTGTATACACTTATATGTGAATATTCATTTATCTGTATGGTCGGTAGCTGCTGTTTTTATTATTTTTTTTATTTTACCTTTGGTGAGACTCTGATTTTTTTTTTTTTTTTTTTTGCCTCAAGACAGGGTTTCTCTGTGAAACAGTCCTGGCTGTCCTGGAACTCACTGTGTAGACCAGGCTGGCCTCGAACTCACAGAGATCTGCTTGCCTCTGCTTCCCAAGTTCTGGGATTAAAGGCATGTGCCACCATTGCTTGGCAACACTGATCTTTTTAGTTGTTAATATCATTTGTGTTGAGATTGACAAAAGCTTTTTTAGTAGAGAATATATGTGAGTAGACTTTGTTTTTGCCAAATATATTTTAATTGAAAAAGAATTTTATAATAAATAAATGTCTTCTTTAAAAATCATAGTTCTAAACAGATTTGTCCTTGACAGTTTTCATGGACAGCAGCTGACCAACGTTTGCAAAGCTGTTTTGATGCTGGGCAGGTGTGATGATGCCCATGATCTCAGTACTTCAGAGGCAGAGGCAAGAAAACTGTCCAAGCATGGGCCAGTTTGATCTATATATCAAGTTATAGCCAAGCAGGGGCTAAATAGAGAAAATCTCCCTGTGTTACAAAGACTGAATTGCTTTCTAGATTAAAAGCATTATTGTGGGAATGAATAGAAAAAGAAGTAAATATAAAAATGACTGAAAATTAAGAACTCCCCTGTTGAGCTTAGATTCTTACTTTCAGTTCAGCCTGCTGTGGTTTGAATGTATTCCATAGTATGTATGCTAGGAAGTTAGTGCCCCCGTTGGTATGGATGTAAAGAATAGGATGTAAAGATGGAGCCTTTGCAGCAGCAATTAAGATAAGCCGAGGTCGAGGAAATGGGGTCCAGTGATGGTGTTAATTAAAACAAAGGAAGAGTCCCCAAGCTAGCAGCTTCCTAGTACTTTGCTGTGTCACACCCATCACAAGTTATGCCCCTAGAGGGCCCTCTCCACCCACGAGACCGAGGCCTGCACCAGGAGCCAAGTAAGCTTCTGTTCTCTGGATGGCTTGATCTCCAGGATAGAAAGCAGACTAAGACACAAACTAAAAAGCAGGTGAAAATGAAGGATTAATTTTTCCTTTTGCATGTCTGCAGATTGGGTCTTGAAGCAAAAAAAGAAGAAAATCTTGCCGACTGGTACTCGCAAGTGAGTATGCTTTCAGTGGGCTTTTATGTTAATATTCTCAAGGTTGGCTTTATGTTCAGATTCTAAAGTCTAGGGAGAAAGGTAGGCCTGACAATGTGATTTCTCCTCCTTCCTCATGCGCACGCGTGTGTGTGTGTGTGTTCAAGCATGTGCATTTATATGTGTATGTGCATAAATGCATATGGGTGTTACCCTTAGAAAAGTCATTCACCTCCTTTGAGATAAGGTCTCTCTTTGACCTGGCCTCACCAATTAGGCTAGGCTGGCCGGCCAGTGCACCCCAAAAGCCCTCTTGTCTCTGCTCTCCCTCCTTCCCTAGCATTGAAATTACAGGTGCACATCTCACACCGTTACACTTGACATTTTAGGGGTCTGGGGATCAGTGCAAGGCAGACATTGTACCTATGCCTGTGCCATCTCCCATGATGCCCATTATAATAACTGTCATGTTAGGTGTGGTGGCACATGCATGTAACCCCACACTTGGAAGAGGAAGGCAAGAGAGCTTGAGTTCCAGGCTAGCTGGCCTACATAGTGAAACTGTCTCAAAATAAAAACTAAAAATAAAAGAAGGCTAAGGGTGTAGCTCAGTGGGAAGTCTGCAGACTTTAGAGTCCTTTTGTGTGTTGCTGCTGCATGTAGGAAAGTATGTTTTTCCTGCACATTAAGGAGGGTGTTTCCAAGCTAGGCAAGATGGCACACGCCTGTAATTCCAGCATTTGGCGGGCAGAGACAAGCAGATCTCTGAGTTCTAGGACAGCCAGGGCTACACAGAAACCCCATTTTGAAAAACCAAGATAAACAAATAAATAAATGACAGTGTTTGCCGTTTCTACAGATAGGAACTTTAATTACCACATGCTCTTGCCTTTGCACTAGAATACTGGTTCAGTTTACAGGTCTTTCTCTTTAAAAGGTCATCACAAAGTCAGAGATGATTGAATACTATGATGTGAGTGGCTGCTATATTCTCCGTCCCTGGTCGTACTCCATTTGGGAATTCATTAAGGACTTCTTTGATGCTGAGATCAAGAAACTCGGAGTTGAGAACTGCTACTTCCCCATCTTTGTGTCTCAGGCTGCCTTAGAGAAGGAGAAGAGTCACATCGATGACTTTGCCCCTGAGGTACACTGGAAAAGACAGTGTTTTTCTTTTTGTGGTTTCTCTTATAAACTCAGAATTATATCTTCAGTAGAGTTAACAACCAACAAGAGACATGTGGGGCTATTCCTCCTCTTTATAATGTCCTGTTTCTTCTACTCTATGGAAAGTTTAGTTGTTTGTCACATCCTCTGACTGAATGACTTGTCCATTCCCTCCTGATGACAGCAACGAGAGTTTGGACTCTTTAGTTGACACTGAGAAAACCTGAAAGTCGACATATACTTATGCTCTTCAAAAACGCCACTAACACCATGTCCACCATCCTTTCTATCTTACCAGGTTGCTTGGGTGACAAGATCTGGTAAGACAGAGTTGGCAGAGCCAATTGCCATTCGACCCACCAGTGAAACAGGTGAGAGCGGCCTGGAGCACTGGAGAAGCTTGCTGAGCTGTTAGGGCTGGGGTTGAGTCTCGCTGTTTCTCATGCTTACACTCCTTCCTAAAAACAGAATTTACTGAAAGATGAAGGCAGAGTGAAAGTTTAAGTTATGTAGATTTTATGTTAAGCCATTTAGTTACAGAGTTCTTTATCAGTAGGATGTAAGTCTCTGTGTCCATCTTTCTTCTTTTTAAAGAAAAACACTTTGTTTTAGGTCTTTTATTTATTTTTTATACACTAAGCCATGAATTCATAGGGAATGGTCTCTGGCTTCACATGTATGTGGATAAAGGGACAGTGCCATGTTTCCTAAAAAGCCTGGAGAATCATTTTGGCAAGTTACTGGAAGATAGCTGCTGTGGCTGAAAGGTGTTTTTCTTTTTTAAACAGCATCTATTTTTGTTCAGAGTTACAACTTTATAGAGGGAATTGTATTGGATCGTTCTCGGGATTGATTATACAATTGCAAATGATATTCATTTAGATTTATATTCCTGTAGAATTGTTTTTGAGACAATGTCTCACTCACATCCAACTCTAGCTGACCTGGAACCTGGTATTTAGGTCAGGCTAACCTGAGCTCACAGAGATCTGATTCCCAGTGCTGGGATTAAGGTGTGCACCACCATGCTCACCTTCCCTAGGGTTTTTAGAGTGCTTTAATGTGGCTGTGTTGTATAGTTTTCCTGCCATGGGAAGGCAGAGACAGCCATCAGTTGATGAGATAATTTTCCTGGAATTATACTTAAGTGATTGGGTGTGCCACCAGGGTCTGAGACTTTGGGCTTGGTGGCATCCTACAGTGATTACCTGTCTTCACAGTGAGCATGCTCATTCTCTAATACTTCTAGTGTGTTTTTGTATTTGCGCTTTTGAAATTAGAACTCTAGTTGTTTTTTTGGTTTTGTTGTTTTTTTCTCATACCAAATTGGTTTTGTTTTAATGATTGTACATTGTAGACAAGTCATAGTTCCTGGCAAGTGTGTTCTTCATTGGATGGGTAATCTGTGAATCTAACAAATTCTGATTCTGATACATAACTGAATTCAGGAATAACGTTGGCATCTTTAAATTTGATAATGATATATGTAAGTCAAAGGAGAGAATTAAACATTGAAGATGAAGAATGAAAATGATTTTACGTAGAACACAGAATATACTAGTCTTCGCCCAAATAGAACATGGAAACAATCAACACTTACTTGAAAATAGGTGAAGCACACAAAGTGTGATCCTGTTAGGTAGGTTTGTCTATCTTCAGGGTTGTGATTGATAGACTAGGTAATGATGTCATTCAGTGAACCATCACAGATACTGGAGCAAACATACTTTAATTCTTTAATTCATATTAATTACATTGCAAATTTAACTCTTGTCAGCCTTAAGGAGGAAATCAAATCATAAGTGTCTATATTTTCTTGACTTTCAGTAATGTATCCTGCATATGCAAAATGGGTGCAGTCCCACAGAGACCTGCCCATCAGGCTCAACCAGTGGTGCAATGTGGTGGTAGGTGCACGGGGGCTTTAGTCGGTTGCCATTTGTATGTGTCCATTGCTCTTTAGAGCGTGCTTGCTGTTTTTGAGTGTGAAAGTAGTTTCAAAGAGTTGTGGATCACAGTATTTATTTTTGATCGTCGGTCATGTGAAGGCGCTAACGAAAACGGCGGCGATTCCCTCACTGACTGGCCGTGTCCTTGCACCCACAGCGCTGGGAGTTCAAGCACCCGCAGCCTTTCCTCCGCACCCGGGAGTTCCTGTGGCAGGAGGGCCACAGCGCCTTTGCCACCTTCGAGGAGGCAGCCGATGAGGTAGGAGCAGTCCTCTGCTGTGCCCGTGTCGCTCGAGGCCCGTGTTGTTATTGTTTGGCTTGTGCTGTGGAATACCTGTTTGAAAATAGAAAGTTAATCCAAAAGTAATCAGAGTTTAAAAACTGCTTATTAAAATTTTACTATTTAAAATTTTTGTATGCTAAACAGTTAGATTTAATTTATAGAAAATTAGTCATGATTGAAATTAATCAATTTTTAAGGTTTTCACTCTGATTACTGTACATCTCTCAAGCACTCTTCTCTGACATTCTAAATTTATTTGCACTTAAATGTTACTCAGCCTCACAGTGCTTTTTTGTTGAACATCTTCCTCAAGTCTCGCATTGACTTCTTTAACCTTTCCATAATTTTATTGTTGTTTGAAGTCCTTTTCACAAACAGTCTGAGATAGTGTAGACTGACAAGCCTATACTGAATAAACATGCCATAAATGTTGTTACAGGTCTTGCAGATCCTTGAGTTATATGCTCGAGTGTATGAAGAGCTCTTGGCAATCCCCGTTGTGAGAGGAAGAAAGACTGAAAAGGAGAAGTTTGCAGGAGGAGACTATACGACCACAATCGAAGCCTTCATATCTGCCAGCGGACGGGCCATCCAGGTATGGAAGTGCTGTGCTACATGGCAGCTGGACGCACAGCCCACGGCGTGGCTGCAGTGTGTGCTGCTTTGTTAGTACCTGACAGCCAGTACAGAGAGCAGTAGTGAGGTTTTGAACAATAAAATCACTAGTGTGCACTCTCTAGTGTGCCTTTCCTCGAGGTGGATCCAGATGGAGACAGACAGTGAGCGACTGAAGGGACATCTGCTCTCTGTTCATTGCAGCATTACAGTCAAGTGTTGGCGACGTCACCTGGTAAAAAACAATGCACATACCACAGTGGGATATTAGCCGTGAAAGGAGTGAAGTCTGTCATTTGCAGTACCGTAGATAAAATTGAAGATGTTCGTGTTAAGTGAAATTAAGAAGGCATTGCATGATCTTAATTGTATGTGAACTCCAAGGAAGTGATTGTATATAACTTGAGAACAGAATGGTGGTCCCTTAGAAGTTAGGGAGAAATGAGTTGGTCAGTAGGCAGTAAATTTTAGTTCTATAGGAGCAGACGACGACGATGGTGGGAGAAACCTATGATCACAGGCTCCAAGGATCTTGAGTATGTGGCTAGTGTGAGCTACAGAATAAGACACTGTCTTTGGAGGGAGAACAATCTGGCCTGTTATTGTGCAGGAGAGTAACTATCAGTAGTGATGCACTGTGCATTTTTAAAATACTCAAAGGATTTTGAAAGTTTTTACCAGAAAGAAATGATGGATTCTTGAGATAAATTTAACATGATTTAAACATTACAAAATGGGTGTGTGTTGCCTCATTATGTTGATTTAATTACTGGGGAAGAAGTACAGTGCTTGTCTAGCATGCATAGAGCCATTGATCACCAATTTTTATTGCTATATTGGTGATCAATACTCCATTAAACTGGGCTGAGTCATGATGCACGCCTATAATCCCCTGGAAGTAGAGGCAAGAGGATCAGGTATTCCGGGCTACTGTCAACTCCATAGTGAGTTCTAGGGCCACGTGGACTGTAGGAGACCCTTCCCAAAAGAAAGGGGAAGAGAGCGGGAAGGCGAGAGCAGTGGTGGAGGGCACCATGTGCTTTCTAGGTCTGTTCTGCATCTCCACAGCAGTGAAGGTGGGTTTCGTCCTGAATCCCCAGGCACGAGCTCAGGTAAAGCCTTACATATGGAGTTATTCCTGTCGGAACGGGCTGCCCAGAGCAACACTGGTACTTTTTTAAACCAGTCCTTCTCTCTCATGTCAGTCATTCTTGTATCTTAAGCATTAATGCCAGAAAAGGAGATAAAACAGTAGATGTGGTGGTTTTCTAAAGTATGTGATCTTGTCATTATTTTCAAAGGAGTAATAGTTTAAAATTAAAGCTTGTGTTTCTCTCCTTACTTTAGGGAGGGACATCACACCATTTAGGCCAGAATTTTTCCAAAATGTGTGAAATAGTTTTTGAGGATCCAAAGACACCAGGAGAGAAGCAGTTTGCATTCCAGTGCTCCTGGGGCCTGACAACTCGGACTATTGGCGTAATGATCATGGTTCATGGGGACAATATGGGCTTAGTGTTACCACCCCGTGTAGCCTCTGTTCAGGTAAGGAAAATGTTCCTCTTTTTTGTAAGTGTATAGACCATGTTTACAAAGGACCTTTGAAAGGGTACAGAAACAATAGAAAATACAGCCTAGACTATTATATTGTGTAAAGATGTGTATGTTTGTATTATTTATTATCTCAAGAATTTTAAAAATTACTTTGTTGAAATCTTATTTTAATTTTTTCTTAAGTTTGCTAATTTTATTTTGAGTGAATGTTTTGTCTGCCTGTATATCTGTGGATCATGTGCATGCTTGGTTCCAAACAAGGTCAGAAGAGGGCATTGAATCCCACGGAATTGGAATTAGAGATGGTTGTGAACCACCACGTGGATGCTCTTAACTGTGGAGCCATCTTTCTAGCCCTAAAATTTCTTTAGAAATACGTTTTTGAAATTATTTAGAATTGTTTAAATAAAATATAGTAGGTTAAATGAAATGCATTTAGTGTTGGTAAGTGATAATTAACTAATTAGTACATGTTGGAGACAGATTAGAAATTACACCGATTGATTTGTGGTAAGATTTAGTTATTGGAAAACAGACTGAGGATTGTGTTAGTGATAAACCAGTTCATGCTGTAGCCCCGAAAAGGTTAAATCAAACCTCCAAGCAAGACTGGGAAGCAGCTCACACTAGCTGTCTGTGGTCATGGCTAAAAGACCTGGGGCTGGAGAGATGGCTTGGTGGGTAAGATAGCATACCACTGCTCTTACAGAGGACTGAGGTGCAGTTCTCAGTGACTACGTGTGGCAGTTTACAACCTCCTCTAATGCCAGCTCCAGGGAGCATCTGTGGTGGTCTGAAAGAAAATGGCCCATAAAGGGAGTGGCACTAGTAAGAGGTATGGCCTTAGTGGAGGAAGTGTGTCACCTTGGAGGTGGGCTTTGAGGTCTCATATATGTTCAAGCCACACCCAGTGTCTTAGTTCACTTCCTGTTGCCTTTGGATCAAGATGTAAGGACTCTCAGCTCCAGCACCATGTCGGCCTGAGTGCTGTCTTGCTTCCCACCATGATGATAATGTATTAAGCCTCTGAACTGTAAGTGAGCCACCCCAATTAAATGCTTTCCTTTATAAGAGTTGCTGTGGTCATGGTGTCTCCTCATAGCAATAAAAACCCTGAGTAAGACAGAGTCCAGTGCCTTTAGCCACACTGGGTACACACACACACACACACACACACACACACAATTAAACCAAATGCTGGATGTCGTGGCACACATCTTTAATTCTAGTACATTGGAGGTAGGGGCAGACCAATCCCTGTGAGTTCCAGGCCAACATGGTCTATATACAGAGTTTAGAGAAAGAATAGGCCTGTCAGGGCTACATAGTGAGATTCTGTCTCAGAGACAGACAGAGAGACCCCAGCAAGTTACAGGACAACACATCCTTGCTTGTTCTCTTCATGCAGACTTAAACACCTAAACTTTTTGGGGGGGAGAGCGAGGTTCGAGACAGGATTTCTCTGTGTAGCCCTGGCTGTCCTGGAACTTGCTCTGTAGATCTAGCTAGCCTCGAACTCAGAGGTCTGCCTGCGTCTGCTTCCCGAGTGCTGAGGTTAAAGGCATGTACCACCACCACCTGGCTCCTAAAACTCTTAGGTCAGTTTTGCTGACTTTTCCCAAGAAATATTTGGAGAGATGGGAGATCATGTCTTCAGAGGAAAGTGGAAGTTTGGAGATGTACTGGACAGTGACAGAGAGATGAAGAACTATGGTCTTCTCAAAGGTGATAAAAAAGGAAAGGGAGGAGATTCCAGTGCTCCTCAGATGCCACTGGAGATGTAGAAATAGCAAGGTGATGTGACCTCAGCAGTCAGTCACAGACAGACATAAAGAACAGAAAGCGGCTACCCGGAAGGAGAGACACTGGGAAACAAAGAGGGGGCCTGGTAGGCCACAGGCTCAGAATAAGGATGGTAAGGAAGAGGATGGGAATGAGGGGTAAATGGCTGTCTTGTACTGTGTGCGCTCCTACAGTTGAGTTGCAGATGTGAAATTCACGTGCAGCTCAAGATCACATCGCTACAGCACTGCAGGTTTTCATGTAGCCCATGAGATTCTTTATAGAAAAAGGGCTTTTAAAGCAATGCAAAATATAGTATTTCAAGACATAATTATGTACAGTTGGATTTTTTAAGGCCCTTTGATGTTGGATCATCCTGAATATTTAATGGTTTTTGTTAGTAGTAGTTTGTTTTTAATATAGTGAGTGGCCCAACAGCAAATTTTAAGAATTTTTGTCAGTAGTAAGATTTGAAATTTTTAGGGTGCTTCATGTTATAGATTATTTTGTTTTGTTTTGTTTAAAGATTCAGTGTGTGTGTGTGTGTGTGTGTGTGTGTGTGTGTGTATGTGTATGTATGTGTGTGTATGTCTAAGTGTATGTCTGTGCTTTGCATGTGTGTTGGAGCACTCAAAGGTTAGAAAAGGAGTTGGACTCCCGGGAGTTACTTCCAGATGATTGTGAGTCACTCGGTGGGTCCTGGGAACCGAATCTGGGTCCTGCAAGAGCAGTCAGTGTTCTCAACCCCTGAGCCATCTCTCCAGCACCATGTTTTTAATTGTAGTGGTATTATGTATATTTAAAAGACTGTGTCGGTGGCATGTTTTAATTTCCGTAAGGTTCGTTTCTGTAGGATCTGGCTGATTCGTTATTGTAGATGTCATTATGTGTGTGGTGTGTCTTTGGCTGGACTCCAGGTGGTGGTCATTCCGTGTGGAATCACAAACGCCCTCTCTGAAGAAGACAGAGAGGCACTGATGGCAAAATGCAATGAGTATCGAAGGCGGCTACATGGCGCTAACATTCGAGCCCGAGTTGATCTACGAGACAACTACTCTCCAGGCTGGAAGTTCAATCACTGGGAGCTGAAGGTACGCTGGGGTCCTGCACTGGGGAGGTCTGGATTTCTGTAAACTTAAGGGTTTTTATTACCTCCCCACATTTATAGTTGGGAGTTCCGAGCACCAGTATAGGCCATACTGTGTAACGGGGGTTTCTAGAGTGTGTGCTCGATAAACTAATTTCTGTGGTGGTTCAGGAGTGAGTAGCTTGGGAGAACACTTGGCATGTGCTTGGGCCTGCCTTTGATTTCCAGTATTGTGCCTGTCTCCCTAAAAGTTTATGGAAGCCAGTTTTTATTACGTTAGACTAAAAATGATCTTGAAGTGTTTGTTTATATGACATATAAGCCTCATTGGTGGGTATGTTACAGTGCTTGTATCTGGAGTTCGGTCACTGGCATAGGGAGGTTTGGGTGATGATGGAATCTTCACAGGTTCCCTCCACTTCTGCAGTCTGGTCCACATGGCTGCATAGCTCTTTGCTGTTGTCTAACTCTGCATACAAAGCCTATCTAAACTCTGGTTGAATGTTTTTGGTGTATTTTCATTTCCTACACAGCTTCATTATTAGGTAGTGTATGCCCTTTATTCTACTTTTCAA
>CABHPH010152953.1:34127-44357 GCA_902168325.1 Peromyscus nudipes | reverse complement strand
TTTTTTTTAATTTTATTTTTAAACTCTCATCAAGCACAGGGAACTACATCCCTAAAATGGCCAAAAGGAATACTTGACAGTATAATATAAAGCATCAAAATGGGCCACTTTTAAGAGTACTACATGGAAATAAAGGGTATAAATTGGTATAATCCAAACAACTTAGGCTGTATTGTACATCCTAACACAAAATGCAGATTACTACCCCTATCATTTATCATAACAATAGACAACCAAAAATCTCTAGTTCCTTCTTCAGCCTATCTCTATAAAAAATCATAGATGAGTTTCTCACAAGCGGTATTACAAAAAAAAAATTTTATCTCAACTATCAATTGTCCTTTTCTTTCTGAACAACTGCTTTCCAATCCTCACATCATTATCTTAGGGAAATTTAGTTGTATCCATATATCACTCATTCATTCAATAAAACACTTTGAGGGCTGGAGAGCTAGCCTGGTGGCACAGCACTCTTCCATAACATATTCAGTAGGCAGAGCTTTAGCCACAATACCATCTTCCTCCCAAAAGGATTACAAAATTTTTATTAATAAGTTACAATAATCTAACTGCAATGTATTCTAGTAAGCATAATGCAGACCCTTTTATAAGAGTACTTTTCTCCAGTCAATAAACCCATGAAGACCACCTCAGTGCTGTCAACTGTGTATAAAATATACACATGCAGACCCAGACTAGAAATATGACTTATCAGACAGAGGGTATAGTAGTAAGCTGAGTCTTATGGGAACTTAAAATATGTACCAAAAGAATAAATGGCAGTACAAACCCAAAAAAAAATGATAGAAGAAAGCAACCAATCAATACGATTGAAGATGAGCAAAGAAAAGATTGCTCCAGCCCAAGACTCTGTGAAGACAAAACAGAAGGTGCTTTCACACTGAGCAAGGACTGGTTGGTTATTAGGAATCAAGGCAGAATGAAAATAAGGGGAAATGGGGCTCTTGGAGAAGAATATTCACAGATAAAAAAATATGAAACATAGATATAAAATAGTCTAATAATGATTCTGTTTGGCTCAAGTACAGGGTACTAGAAAAAGAGCTAGAGATGATTTTATTGGAAATCTGAAAGGGCTGGAGATAGAAAATGCCAACTCTGTGAATGGCATGCTAAAGACATGTGATTTAACTTACAGAGCAAACAAGATAACTGATGTTTTCTGAGTAGAGGAGTGATATAGTGATACAGGAGTAATCAGCTTAGGCCTTAGGGAAGAACTCTGCTAGACACAAAATGGAAGAATGGCCACTAAAGGCTGTCTTGGAGTCATTTTGGATCCTGAGTTTGTCATCACAGTAATTGCTCTCCTGCTAGATTTTTTTTTGTCATTGACACACTTGCTCAGCATGCCACCTATGTCCTCACTCAAGTCATAAATAAAAGTAATTAATAATTCTGCATCAATCCTTGTCAGCAACAGCAGTAAGATACTGCACTGCAGATTCAGAGCACAGCAGTTTCAGCCCCACTGCTCAGTGCTATTAAAGTATTCTGGTCTTCCTCATTGCTTTGCGCGCGCGCGCGCGCACGCGCGCGCGCGCACACACACACACACACACACACACACTTTAGATTTTACCAATTTCCTGTTTATAAGTTGCTAAATTTCTAGAGCAACACGTAGAAGACATTCTAATTAGTGTGATTGAGGACCTTAATTGATATTCCCAAGAGTTACTGGATTATGCAGGATTGAGCAGAGTCAGGTCACCAACAGAGAGCTAATCCAATGATAACCTTTGTTCAAACACAAATCCAGGGTCAACCTTGCCCTGTGATGAATAAAACATCAAGCCTACAAAACAGAAATTGGATTATGCAGCATGTTTTGACAAGCTAAAGGTACCAAGGTTATGGGAGATGGCTGGCTGGCCTGAACCCTTTCAAAAGGTGATAGTTCATTTAATACTGACTTACATTCAGCTTCAGAATTTTGTTATTAGGAAAAAAAGGAATACACTTTCAGTTGTTGTTTCTTAGAGTAAGGGGGCATTGAATCAGAGTTGGTGAAAGTGGCAGAAGGCTGGGAGACTGTCTACTAATGCAAGAGCTCACAGTGTTTGAATTATAGTTAGCTTTCCCTAACTGTGGTGGTGTCTAGTGGATCTTGCTCTTGCTTCAGATAATAGAGGCCTATATATATTTCTGGACAGCCTTTCCTTTTACTCATTTCATTTCCTATCATAGTCCCCACTCCTTTTGTATCAGTACTTCTCTGGTATTCAATGACATTGTTTCTTAATATACCAACTTGGATGCATATATCACTTAGCAAGCAGTTTCAAATGCATGTTTAATTCTACATAGGCTTAAAAATGTTATCGAGGATTCACTTTCTGCTCATCACTTTTATAGCTACTTCTGTATGAGAAACCTTTCATTGGCCATATTCTCTGGGCCTAATAAGCTTCTGGATCTCCTAGGCTTTGAGTTAGCCATCATAGATCCTCTCCCCGGACCAGCATCCCCTGATTTGTTGCCTCAATGCTGCTTGTCACAAATTTGCTTAGTTTTCCCTTTCCACAATCGCACTTCCCGGAGCCACAGAGTAATGTTTTTCTGTTTACTAACTCTATCTATAACTGTATGCTCACAGAATGGTCACTCTTTAAAGCTCACCAGAATGGCTGGACTCAGACCTTCAACCTGGCCTTAATCAGTTTTCCTACCCAGGAATCTTACTGTATCTCCTATAAGGTCTTTCTATAAACTGGATAAGCTTCCGGTGGCTATTAATCTGCTTTTACTTGCTTCATTTCTGTCCTGTGTATTGATTTAACCATGGAAACCTTGGCCATTACCACCAAAGCACAAATCTTAGATGGCCAAACCCATACAAGGTGAATACCACTACCAAACCACTTCCCTCAGGCCTAAGCTATATTCATAAGTTCATCCATGTTTTCCCTTTCCATTCTTTAAGTTTTCCATTAACACACAACTAAGAGGTGACAAGCAAACTTCCATCTCATTTTATAAAAAAGGATAATGATGTTTATTAAGGAATGAAGATTAGTTTTCATCCATCTTGTATTGCTTTACAGATTTTTTTTGACACAGAAGAGGATCTCTGTGAGACAATTTCATGAGCCAATATTTATCACTAAGCAAACTTTCAAACAAACTAACATGAAAGGCACTAATTATAGGTACTAGGAAAGAAGTGTGCTCTGCCCTGTCCTTCTTAGGAAAAAAGCTATAGCACACGAGTGCAATGAAGAACAGCCTTCCGAGGACTCTAAAATACCAACAACTGAGTAATCTATTTAAATACATAGAGGACATTCACCCAGATAAGTCATATCATGTGTGAGCAGTCAAATCATAGAATTTTTAAAGGAAATGAGAGGACAGTCCTTAACCATAGGGTCCAATTAGACATAAAAACAGGGAATTAAAGAGGAAAATCTTCAAAAGTGAAGAATATAGTTCTAAATAATTCGTGGGTAAAAGGAAAATCTCCAAGGGAGATTAAAAATGAGTTTTAAATATCATACCATGTGCTTAGAAAACAATTTGTTGTATTAGTGACATTGTGCTAGAAAGAATAGTATAAAGTGAGCAGTTTAATAGTCTACCTTAAGATCTTAGCAACAAAGAGACAAATAAACTAAGAAAACAAAACACAAAACAAACAAAAAATCATAACAAGTAGGGATCAAAGAATTTTAAATGAGTAAAAGTAGCTTAAAAAAAAGTAAAGTGGGTTTTCTGAAAAGAAGAAACTGATGAATCTCTAGCCAGGTAAAGCAAGAAGAGAAAGAACATACATAACACAGGAATGAAAGAAGAGATATGTCTACTGATTCCTGAGACATTAAACATAAAAGCTAATGCTATAAACTTGGGTATATAAATTCCATAACAGAGATGGATTGGACCAATATCTTGAAAGATACAAACTTACAGTATTCAGCTGAAATGAAATGCAGCCTGATTAGTCCTTCAAACACTGAGGATATGAAAATGTATTCATCTCTAGAGCTTTGAGAGGAACACAGCCTTGATGACGCCTAGATGCCAATCTTACAAGAGCGAAAAACAGAAACAAGTGCATTGCTCTGTCTCTGTTCTTTTGGCTCACAGAAACTGTGTAGCACATTGGTGTCTTGTACTTGTTGCTTTGTTTATCTGTTTGAGTCCAGAGTTTTCCCTTCTGTATTATTAATGCTTTAAGAACCTATTTTGATCATATTCAATACCAAGTCTTCTCCCAACTCCTCCCAGATGATCTATCCCCCAACTTCATATCCTTTTTCTTCTTTTATTAACTTTTGTTGTTTTAATAAATTATCTACTCTAATTTCTGCCACCCATATGCTCCTGTGTGTGGGACCATCCACTAGAGCCTGGATCATGGACAATCTACTATGATCAAGGATTAAGGAAAACTGACTCCCTCCCAGAACCCATTAACTGTCCATAGCTTCTCAGGGGCAGAGGTTCATGAATTCCTTGCTCCTCTTTGCTAGACTGTTGGTTGGCTTGACCATGTGCAGACATCCAAAGTAGCTATAAGTTCTTGAGTACAGCAATCCTGTCTCATCCATAAAAACTGTTTCAGTCTGGCCTCCTCAACCTCACACTCTTATAATCTTTAATTGAGAAGACATTGGTTTTACCCATTCTAATGGACAGGTTTAGTCAATTCCAACCAAAATGTCAGAATGATAGTTTTATATATAAATAGATGATTTACATGGAAGATTTACATGGAAAAAAAGGAGCAGGGCCCTGTAGTAGGAAACAAATTTTTTAAATAACAATAAAGTTGGAGGCATCACACAGTAAACATCCTAGCCTTGAAATATAAGGCTTTGAGGGAAAGAGAACTTGGGGGAGCGGGAGATCCCAACTGGATCAAGTACAGAGAGGAAACACAAGGAATGTTCATGATAAATGAAGACCACATGAGAATAGGAAGGAGCAAAGTGCTAGAGAGGCCCACAGAAATCCACAAAGATGCCCCCACAATAGACTGCTGGCAATAGTCGAGAAATAGCCCGATCTGACCTACCCTGGTGATAGGATGGCCAAACACCTTAATTGTCGTACTAGAAACCCCATCCAGTGACTGAGGGAACTAGATGCAGATATCCACGGTCAGGCCCCGGGTGGAGCTCCGGGAGTCCAATTGGCGAGAAGGAGGAGGGTTTATGTGAGCTAGAGTTGTTGGGACCAGGGATGGATGGAATACAGGGACAAGTGGCCAAACAAATGCAAACACATGAACTGTGAACCAATGGCTGAGGGGCCCCCAACTGGATCAGGCCCTCTGAATGGGTGAGACAGTTGATTGGCTTGATCTGTTTAGGAGGCATCCAGGCAGTTGGACCGGGTCCTGTGCTCAGTGCATGAATTGGCTCTTTGAAACCTGGGGCTTAGTAGAGACCCTTGGCTCAGCCGGGGAGGAGGGGACTGGACCTGCCTGGGCTGAGTCCACCAGGTTGATCTCAATCCTCGGGGGAGTCTTTGCCCTGGAGGAGATGGAAATGGGGGGTGGGCCGGGGAGAGGGGGGCGGGGTGGCAGGAGGGTAACGGGGGATCTATGACTGATATGTAAAGTTGAATTATATTATAAAATAAAAAATAAATAAAAATAAAAATAAAAATAAATAAAAATAAAAAAAAGAAATATAAGGCTTTGAATAAAAAAACAAAAATCTTTACCAAAAACAATATGCAGTAGGCAAATAAACACAAAGTTGTTCAAGATCATTGCCCTTTAGAAGAACATAAATTAAAATCACAATAAATTAAAACTACTTGTCAAAATAGCTAATGTATAAATAAAAATAAAACTGAAAATACCTACAGCTGAAAAAGATAGGAAGTAGCCCAAAGTGTCCTGCTGGTGGAATTCAGACTATAAAACAGCATGGAGGATACTTGTAAAGTTAAAGAACCATCCTGCTATATGACTCCACACATTCTCACTCTCAGATCTTTCCTCTTTTAGAAATAAAAACTATGCACACACATATACACACACACACCCCTTTAAATGAAAATTTGTAGTTCACTATTAATTGCTTAAAACTGCAAACAACTCAAATGTCACTCAATATATGAACTGATTGACAAGCTTTGGAGCATACAGAAGAAGAATACTATTCAGCAATCCTAAACAATGAGCATTAGATAGTGTATGTTAGGGAACTTGGGTGAACTTCAAAGGAATTCTGTTAGATGAAAGAAGCCATTCTGAATGGGCTACACACTGCATGATTCCATTTCTATGAGATTCTCAAAGGGATAGAACTGGTGTGACCGGGACCAGATATTGAGGGTTGGGGTGGTAGAACAGTGTATCTGTAAAGGAGCTGTTTAGTGGCATGGATCACTTGAACATCCTAGCTGTGACAATGGCTCTGTGGCCCAGAACACAAGCTAAAATCCATTGTCTTGGTTTCATTCCCGTTGCTGAGATAAAATGCCCTGACAGTGAGCCATGTAAGGAAAAAAGAGTCCATTTGGGCTCAGAGTTTGAGCTTATAGTCCATCACTGCGAGGAAGTGGAGGCATTAGGAACTTCAAGAAGCTAGTCATATTACATCTGCAGTCATGACCAGAAAATGTTGAACACGTGCTCAGTTTGTCTTGTCCATTTTATATAGTCCAGAATTTCCTGCCAAGAAAATGGCCCCATCCACATTTAAGATGAGTCTTCCCACACTGATTAACTTAATAAGTACAATCTCTTGGGCCACTAAGTCATCTCAGTGGCTAAAGGCAGCTGCCACTTGATGATAGGAACCTGGCCACTTGAGTTCGAGCTCCAGCACAAACACAAGTGTGGAAAGGGAGAACTGACTCCACAAAGTTGCCCTCTGACATACACACACACACACACACACACACACACACACACACATATTGTGGCACATAAGCCCACACATTCATCTATACACACACAAATAACAAACATAATACATTTTAAAAAAATACAACCCCTTACAGACATTCTCAGAGGCTAACCTTAAACATGGCAATCCTTCATAGGCATAGCCAGAGTCCTGCCCCCAAGTTTAAAGTTGGCAATTAATGGTAACCATCCTATCCACAAGACTGTGCTTCAAAACAGGTCAATTTTATTATATACCTATTAAATATACTTCATGTTACATGATTCTTCTTTTAAAAACTGATAAATTAGTTGTGAGGTCTTAATAAAAGCTGTTTTAACCTAAATATATTGGTTTCTATTTTCAACATTCACTTTCAAAATAACAGTGCTGTCATTAAGTACTGAATGTTCCAGAAAAGTTCAGCAGTAGATGTAAAGAGAGATCAATGAACTGTCCTCAACTTGAAGCTCACCAAAGCCAGTGCTGCTAACCTTTCCTGATGAAACATCAGGGTCAAAGTTCTCACCAGAAAATATTAGCACACTCTAGGACATCGCTTTCCCCACAGTTTCAAAACACTGGGAACTTTGAGAGGACAGATATAATGCACCACCTGCCATCTTCTGAAGCTTGGAATAGAATGTGAGCAGAAGGCCTTCATGTTGGGCTTTCATGTTTTGAATAACAACGTGTTCTGAGAGGTGAGGGAGGACATTTCACCATGAGGGCTCATCTCTGTCGCACAGAGTAGGAGCAGGTTTGCAGTGAGTGGAGGTGAAAGAGGAGTTTAATAGAACACTGGACCTGGGCTTTCAGGTTTAACTGCATGACCCTGGACACCCTGAGAAGAGAGGTGAGGTGCAAACACCTGATGAAAGGTGTCCACTTCAGAAGAATGGGTACCTGCTCTTTCTCCAGAACCAATTTCAGACTGGACTGCTAGAAGTTCACGGACACTTTCAAGCAAAGGTGGGAGTGCTTTATGAGCTTTCTCTCCACTATGTCGACACTCCAGTGACTCAAAGTTCATATTAGAGACACTTAGGTTGACAGATGATAAACACTGACATTTCACCTCATCATTTGTTGAGGGATATCTTTGAGTGTTCTTGTGGAGAACTTAGCATTGTCCAAGCAGATACATAATTGTCAGCAAATACTGGCAAGCATGAGATAACATGAGCAATACTTGGAATCATGGAGTCATCTACCTAGGTCTATAACATATGCTACCTTGAATATTGTTTGCAAAGAAGAACTCAAGTTACCAGGGCCTCACTCAATCAACCACTGGTGCAATGCTCTATTTCTTGTTCTTGGGTGTACCAGGCCCAAGTTTAGTGTAATGTTTCTAAAATATTTCAAAGGAGATGGTCAAGGTTCAGACTGAACATTCCAACATGCAGAAAACCCAAGGCTGTGATGGTATTCTCTACCATGAAATATGAACTTGGGAAAAATTGTGTTAATAAAACATGGGGGGGGGGGCTTTCTAGTTATAGACTTTTAAACATCAAACACTACAAACATCTTTTATTATAAAATAAGTTCATTTTACTTATCTTTGAAAGGAGTCTATGGTCTAGCATTTCTTCTAATGCTCTTAGCAAATATTTATGAAGAACAAGGGAGAATAGATGTTGTCCTGTCCTTATGAAAGGTGTAATTCTACCACAAACAGAAGCTCAGGGATGGAAATCTCCTGCATCAAGCATTTCTAATCATGAGCACATAGAGGGGAGAAATCAACTCACTTGGGTACTATGATGCCACCTGAAGTTCAAGGAGGGAGTTAGGTGGAATTATCCCCACCACTGACACCGAGCAGCCATGTCACTTTAGCACTAACAGCCAATCACTTCCTGGTTAGGAAATTAATTATTTTTCCCAGTGTAGAAAGCTTCTCAGCCATCTGAGGTTTCTGCTACTTAAATTTCATGTCAAGACATGACTACCAATAACCTCTCTAATTCAAAGGAATGGTGTATAGAACACGGTCCTGCCTGTGGAACTCTCCAAAGAGAGGCACCTCTACAAACCATTGCAAGAGGCCGAAACAGCAAAAGGTGGCCACATTTTCATCGATATGTGCTGAAAAGACTACGCAGTCTACCCTTTCAGTCTACATCACCGTGCTCTCTTCAAGTCAAAGAGCTATTTATTGAGTGCCTATTTCAAAAACGTTACAGAGATAAACACAGTGATGGTTCACATTGCTTACCAACCCGACAAGGTCTAGATTCATCCAGGTGGCAAAACTCTTGGCATATTTGCAACAGGGTATTGAGATTGGATGTATGTGAGAAGACCTACCCTAAATGTGAGCAGTGCTATCCCACTGGCCCATGAGCCAGGGTTCCGAACTGAACTGAACAAGGAGATAGCATGGGGAGCATCTACGTTTCATTTTCCTCGGCTTTCTTGATTACAGATCCAATGTTACCAACCGCCTCAGGCTTCCTTCACCCGGATAGACCATGTCCTAAAACTGTGGGCCAAAATGAATCTTCCCTTCCTTGAGTTACAATTGTCAGGCATTTTGCCACATCAGTAAGAAATAAGAAGTATACTGCTGCTATAATGGGGAACCTTGCAGCTTGGGAACAAAGAGACATGCAGAAAGAAATGGAAAGAAAGGGGGGAAATATAAGTAAAATAACAAGAAAGTAAATATCTAACTTCATTATAAATGCCACCAAATCATGTTGAAATCTATGAGACACCTTTTAGTGAATACCTTGAAAGACTGTCAAGTAAAACTTAAAAAAAATATATATGTTTGGAGAGGACTATACCACAGCTCTCATGAAGGTTCATGACTCCTAATGGCATTTTAATGTCTTGACACAATCTGTTAAGTAAATATCATGGTTAGCTTTGTTTAATAAAATATTACCCAAGCTTATTTGACCATGAACTCCTTCATATGTAAAATGCCTATCTGGGTCTCAGTGGAAATACAGACACAGACAATAAAACTTCAGACTGTGGAAGGAAGGAAGATGCCAAGCCATAATTCATAGATCGATGCTGGGTCCTGAAGACACAGCTGCCTTCCCACTTGATGCTGAAATGAAATGAATCTAATCGTCCTCAGTTCCGTGCACGCCTCTTCGACCTTTCCCTGTTCCTTTTCTAGAAATAAACTGTCCTCTTTCTCAAAGCTCTGAGTAGGTGTTTAGACTTCCCAGAGTGCTTCATAATAGTTCCGCCCTGGTCCAATTTGTTCAGGTTTTTGTCTTTCGAAGTGGGGATCCAAGTTTGTGTCCACAGAATACAGCCCAAAGCTGTTACACAATGAAAACGTGTGCGTGTGTGTGTGTGTGTGTGTGTGTGTGTGTGTGTGTGTGTGTGTGTG
>CABHPH010152953.1:12921-34117 GCA_902168325.1 Peromyscus nudipes | reverse complement strand
GTGTGTGTGTGTGTGTGTGTGTGTGTGTGTGTGTGTGTGTGTGTGTGATATCTCCTAAACAGTAGAGGAACATTTTTCAGGACAATCAACTTCTGCTTTAATTTCTCATTGGTCACTTTTGTGTGGCTTTGGATATGTTATGCAAGTACATATCCTTATCAATAACACAGGATAGCAATCTTTACTTTTAAGACTACTATAGGATTGTGTAAATCTTTGTGAAATAGCCTCATAAATGGTGAGACATCAATATTCTATTTTGTACACCTATCCACAGGTTCATCCTGAGTTGTCAGTCTCCTAGAGAATCCTATGATCCTTGAGAATCCTCAAGATCATCTGTCTAAACTGGGTGGTGGTGGCACACGCCTTTAATCCCAGCACTCGGGAGGCAGAGCCAGGCGGATCTCTGTGAGTTCGAGGCTAGCCTTATCTACAGAGTGAGATCCAGGACAGGCACCAAAACTACACAGATAAACCCTGTCTCAAAACAAACAAACAAAAACAAAAAACAAAAAACAAAAAAAGATAGCCTGTCTATGGAATAAACCTGTCCATAGCAACCATACTTGAATGGACCTTGGAAGTCAATGTGCATCGTCCTTTCACATGGTACTCCCCTATAGTGTTTCCATAGCAACTACACTTGAATGGAGGTGGGAAGTCAATGTGCATCATCCTTTCATATAGGACTTCCCCATAGTGTTTCCCTCTCAAAACAATGACTAGTTTGCTAGAGACAATTCATCAAGCTAAACCCTCACCTGCCCTCTAGTCCATTGCCTGGGGGCCCTAGACAGGCCTCCCTTATTTTGTTGAATCCAGTAACACCAAGGGGTACCCCATGCTCAATTACAAGAGAAAACGTGGAACAATCCTGGATCCCAGTTCTGACAGTCATTACTCTGTGACCTTGGCGATGAATTTATTGTCTATGTATCTCAGCTTCTACAACGAGCTTTATTAGGAAGAGTTAAAGTCACGAGTTAAGTCGGAACCTTCAGGGAGGACTTAGCATATTCCAGGCTGACATGGTGCCAACTGGGAAGCAAGGCGCCTTCTATGCTCATATTGTCAGGCCCCTGGAGAAAACAGTCTGCTAAGCATCCTCCCCATGCGTATCCCCAGTCCTGTCCCTGAAATGCAAAAGTAATATTCCTTGTCTCGATGCAAACTTGCAGAAGGCAATTTTAAAGAGGGTGAGAAAAGCAAGGTTTAAAGAGGGGACCCTGTCTCTGTGTCTAAAGTGTTAAAGAAACTCTGCTTCTGAACTAACACTGAGGAGGTCTGTGTCCCCAGTGAGAAAATTCTATGGCTTCTTTCACTAGGTTTTGGACACCAGGACCATCCTGACAGATGGCAATGTACACCCACCAGTCCCAGAGTCTGGGCTGTGACCTCAGTCCACCAGATCACACCGAAAAGAAGGGAGGAAGAGAGGCTTCCTCATAACATCTCATTTCTTATGCATTGGGTATCTGGTGAGCTTACTGCATGTGAAGTAATGCCATGCAATCTCGTTCTATAATAATGAAAATCAGCTGGAATTTTACAGTGTTGTCATCTAATGATCTATTAACCACTAAAGACTCGAGTGGCACAGATTTCAAAAGTTGTGCCTTACCGTCACCATACAGCTACTGGCCTCCCTTACAGAGAGGTATCCAAGCAGTGTTAAATGTGAGGTTTTAAACAACTTTGAGAAGCAAATTTCACAGAAGGACAGAACATGTACAAGATGAGCATTTTGTGACTATACCATAATACTGCCGGGGGGTGGGGCCTATTTTCCAGTGCAAAACTGATTACTAGCATGACTGAGTACCTACAATGTGGAGCTCCTATGTTAAATGCTAAGGACAGCAGAGATCTTACAGAGATCTTATCAGATCTCAGGCACCCAGGAGCTAACATCCTAGCAGACGGAATCTCCACCTTAAATATGACTGATTATAATTGATTAAAATTGACTGTAATTGGTTATAATCAACCACAAAACTGGGAGATTAAAGTTCCTACTTTATGTGTTTATTGATGGAATTATACCAGTTAACATATATATTATATATAAATAAATACAGTGTCCAAAAGAGTATTTGCTATCAGTCCTTAAGTGACATTTAACTACATGTTCTTATGCTATTAGTAAGCACATAATCAGCACAGGAAACACTCTTGCATGCTGTAAGGAAGGCATTACCTGCATTTTAATAGGGTAGGGAGACTGGGACTTGTTTGTTGGATGATAGAAAGGTATTTTAACCCAGAGACGAAGTGGTGGAAGCTTCCTTGGAGATGGAATTCAACTGGACTCTGAAAGCAGGTAGCACACTGAAAATACAGCCGTGTCTAAACAAAGGCATTCCAGACAAAACTATAACCTAAAACATGCCATATTCTACCAATGATCCTAGAAGGCAAAGGAAAATGTACTGAAATGCTAATTAAATGCACCTAATCTTGCAGGCATGTGGATGGGGAGAGGGAATTTTGTTCTGTATACTCCAAGGACAGGCACTCCTTGGAGCTGCCACTCCTATCAAGGCTCAGTTACGACATTCTGCTCCAGGTAGCAATACAATTGCTTATAGGAGTTGATGGGACATTTCTCAAACCATGGGGCCATAGAAGTCACTTTTATCAGAACAAAACTAGCCATCTACAAGAGGAATCCCTTCCCATTAACACAAAAAAAGTAGTTTTAGAACACTTTGTCTCGCATCGTTTTCTTCATACAGAATCACATTTAAATCCCTTCAGACTTCCAAGACACTGTCATTTAATATTGAGCTTCTTCTACAGAACTAGTGATTTCCCCAAAGTTCCACTAATGATAAATGGGGAAGCCTGTACTCAAACCCAAATACCTTGACATGAAAGCTTGTGATCTTTCAGTCTACAGGAATGCTCCCTATTTGCTCTTGTAATTACTTTAAAAGTTGGTGCTGAAGGCAGGAAGTCACAAAGACACCATTTTCAACTGGAATTTGAATTTCTGCCTTCTGCTTAGCAAACAATCTTAGCATTCATCATGTCCCAAGGAAAATCCCATGTTGCTTCATGCCATTGATTCTCCAACAAAAGGACCTGCATGCCTGCCATGGCCCTGGGAATTTTAAACAAGAAGTCAATGAGAGATGCTGGTAAGTGGTCTGTAATTGTCTAGGGGCAGAGGAAACCTTGCTGGAATAACAATCATATCAATATGCTGGCTACATGAATGATCCTGCCGTGAATTACAACAGGGTACTTAGACTCCAAACCTAGGGTGGCAGATCTGCATAATTAATCTCACTCTGCCATAACCCCACAGGTTCAGCAGCATTGGCATTCCACAGTCAAAATTAATGTCTTATTATTTCTCTCCTCTTTGGTGATTCTTCGCATGCATGAAAATAATATCACATGTAGGAAAACAGTATCAGATGTAGCAGCTCCATTAACACAGACAAGGTGTTAAAGGTTCATTGAGCTACATTCATTAAATATATCCTCATGTAAATCCATGCAGAAAGGCACAGGACCGATTCTATATATATATATATATATAGAATATATATATATATATATTTTTAATGAATACAGCTACTAAAGTCTGGATACTTCAAACGTTACTTTCAAATTGCTGTAGAGCTTCTGAGGGTCACATACTGTCCAGCCTGGGCTTCTACGGAATGACTTCTGGTAGGTCATATATCAGGGTTGTGCCTACATTTTAGGTATGTACTAGGCTACATATGCATCATAGGTGAAGTCTTAAGTTAAGAAGCTGTCTTTTTCTGCAGGACTTCTTGGAGCCTTTTAAAATGCTAATGTATATTATGAAACTAAATTGCATAGGAATGAATCATAGAATTCTTCAATTATAACTGACTGTAAGGATTCCCTTTTTATAATATCTCCAAACATTAGGGTCCTTGGCAGCATTTAGAAATGCTGACTGGCCTTCCTTTAGAAAAACTGAGGTTTTTTGACTCAGTTTAGAACAACCCCAAAATAGAACAAGATTCAGAAGTACCCGTAAATTCTCCTATGAGGCACAAAACGAGTTTATTTAATTGCGGGGGCGTGGGGGTGGGGGTGGGGGGTTAAAGTAAGGGTCATGAACTCTTAATTGGTGAAAACAAAAACAAAAGAGAACTGCAGGTCAATTTTTATCATTTGCTAAATCACTTCTAACACAAGCTCAGGAAGGAAGAAGGGCAAAATTAACAGAGAGCCTGAGACACAAGCCGCGCCCGTGGCAGTAGGTATGATGCTGTGCTTGTCAGTAGAACTGGGTGGGGGGGACTAGATTCCAGTTCCGGCATGTGGATACCGAAAAGCCACTACCAAATCCAAACACAAACAAGAGAGTCAGGAAGACAGAAGGGAGCCATTATTCTCCCAGGTCTCTCAGTGCGTGGTGGGAAACCCAGGTGGCCCTCATATGTGCTGGAAAAACTAAAAGGTACCACTTTTTGTAATTGTCGTGCCATTTCTGAAAAAGAGAAAGAAACTGGGTTTATTAATTGGGCTGATCTATAATCCAATAGTTTTGACATGCAAATATTCTCTCAGTCTAGGAGAGCATAAAAAAAAAAAGACTAAAATCTTGCTCTCTAAATCCAGAGGAAGAGATATTTGTCACACCAAAAGAAGTTTGTAGAAGTCTTAGGTAAGGCATTGGGTGTCATGGGGACACCTGTGAAAGCTGACTGATGACAAAGTCCAAAGCAATTTTTCCCACACAGAATATCACAATGCTATTTCCCTGGTGTCCTTCATATGACATTCCAGATCCGCCAAGTCTTGGCAAGAACTCTTTCCAAGTCTTTTCCAAAGTACTCTTCAGCCCCGGTTTCTACCGCAGGTACACGTACAGATGGCACCGTATGTCACCCTGTACCTCAGTCCCCCCCGTAATGGGCTCTTCTGTCAAGAATGCTCTTCACTCTCCTCTTCACATGGACAAATGCAATCAGTCCTTCAAGGACTAGTATCAAAACTAGACCTCTCATGAGGTGCCCTGTTACTATCTATAGAATGTCATTTCTTCCTTCTTCTTGTACCTAATGCTGTGCTTCCCTTATAGCCCGAGAAATTTAATGTTTTTGCTGCACCACAACTAAGTATGCATGCTTTCAGACTCTTGGAGAGGGTTTAGTTCTCTGTCATGGTTGTTTCCTGATGTCTAGCATGAAGCCTGGTCCATACGGAATATTTAGGCTTGTAGCTGGAAGTTTTCCTGTGTCCTGCCTGGTTCTAAGGTCCCGCAGCCGCTTATAAAACAATCACTCAGAGGCTTATATTAATTACCAAATGTATGGCCTATGGTAGGCTTCTTGCTAGCTAGCTCTTTCATCTTAAATTAACCCATTTCTATTAATCTATGTTTTGCCATGTAGCCATGGCATTATCAGTCTGCTGGCATCTTGTTGCTCCTTAGGCGGCCAACTTGCTTCTCCCCTTACTGTCCTTTCTCCTATCACTATCTCTCTTGGATTTTCTCATCTGGCTCCATGCTGCCCTGCCATAGGCCAATGCACCTTTATTTATCAACCAATCAGAGCAACACATATTCACAGCATACTGAAAGACATCCCACATCACGGGCTATGGATTGGATGACTTGTCATCTGCATACAGTGGTTCTGCAGGTTTTTCCTCAGCACAGAAAAATGCTGTAATCCTTTAGTTTGTTTTTGACATCTTTAGCATGTATACATTAATTTATTCCCCTGGGACCTGCTCAGGAAACTGCACTCAACAACATGCTGTTGGGTTGTTAGCTGTCTTCAACAGAATGCACCTTGGTTATACTTCAAAATTCACACCTTGGCATTTATCACATGCATGATGACACTGTGTAAGAGTCACTCAGAAAGCTCTTGTCTCACTGTACACACAAGGAACTCCTGGGATTAGGCCCTGGATATTGCTTAATTTGGATTCATGGTGTCTCATTCAACATGATTGCAGCTTATTGTCTTTGGGCTGGGGTGAAATCTCCTGAGCATGCTCACACTGGGCAGAGGAGACACTTCCCTCCACCCTGCGTGTTTCAGTGGGTGACTGCTTCTAACTGTTATTCAACCTGCCAGAGGATTTAAGAAAGGAGCTAAATTTCAGAAAAGAGGAGACTCTATCTGAAACCCCATGAACTCCTTCAGGCTGTCCCCTAAATTCTGTAGAGGTCAAGAACATATGGAAAGTAAAGGGTCGGGAGATTATGGACCCACTCAGGGGTGACCTGTAGAAGACAGAAGCCAAGGTCACAGGACTTGGGGAATAAATACTTTCCCATTGCTGCTGCATGCCTCACTGCCTTGCTGAGCAGAAATAACTCATGCTATGACAGAGTACAGAGATTCTTTTCATGTCTCATACCACTTGATATTCACACAGCTCATTCAGAAGAGAATATTATAATTTTCCTGTTTTACAGATGATGAAATTAGGTGCAAAAAGGTGAAGTGTCTAATTCAGGATATCATAGCAATCAAACAGTAGAGCTTGGCTTTAAGTAAGGTTCCATGAGGCCAGGAGATTGTCAGCCCTGGGTCTTCACCTTGCTCTCCCTGGTGCCCACTGCAGGCTCTAAACCTAACCCATGAAGGAAGCCCCTGATATTAGTTTCCTGTATTTCACAAAATATTCCAAAAGATCAGTTAAAAAGAGGCAAAGATTCACTGGAGCGAGGGTCATAGAAACTGCCAAGTCTATGTTAGCAAAATGACCCAATTATAAGGAAAAATAAATTTCAGGAGGAAAGCTTTTCAGTCCCTTTCCAGTAATGGAGTAGCAGAGATGAGACGCCTCTGAGTGGGTGCACGGGCTTGCACTACTGGTAATTAGGGTGGCATCACCCCCACAAGTGGGGGCAAGACGTACAACTACTTCAGACTTCTTTTTTCCAGCTTATCAAGAAGACACCTTTGCCTTTCAAATCCAGAGAAACAGAACCCTCTACTCACTGCCCACAGGCTGGATATGGAAATCTGGAGGGCAGTTTTTAACAGAAAATTTTAAATGTTAAAAACAGTGCTTGCCAGGTGCTGGAAGGATGGAGAATGGGAAATCGGTTTTATGGTGGGTACAGTTTCGATTGGCAAAGATGACACACCTCTGGAGATGGATTGTGCTAGATGGAGCAGACAGAGTTTCAGGACTCCACCGATGTCCCTACTGCTACAGAACGGCAGACTTAGAAAAATAGTTTAAACTGGTAATTAGCACATTCATATCATTTATCAAAAACAGTAATAATTTTAAAATGCTTATGAATTAAAAAAAATCAGATTTCATCATGGAGGCATGAACCAAAGATAAGGGCCTGGGAGATAAACGGCAGCCAGTGAAGAGCTTCCCACTCATCCTAGATGGGTTCCTTTTGCTGAAACACCAGGACCAAAGCCACCTTGGGAGGACAGGGTTTATTTCTATTTTTCAGACTAGAGACCATCATGAAGGGTAGTCAATGGAAGAATCTTGTAGGCAGGAATTGAAGCAAAGGGCGTGAAGAACCATGGCTTACTAGTCTGCTCTCCATGGCTTTGCTCAGCCTGATTTTTCTTAAATACCCAAGGACCACCTGGCCAGGGATGACACAGTCATTTCTCAAGAAAATGCCTCCCAGACTTGCCAACAGGCCAGTCTGATGGAGGCAATCTCTCAATGGAGTTTCCCTCTTCCCAGATGACTCCAGCTTGTACTAAGTAGACAAAAAACTAACCAGCACATCACCCAACCATGAAGACCTGAATTCAGTCTCCTAGCAACCAGGTTGGCATATGCTGCAATCCCAACACTGGGAGGCAGCAAAGCTGACCCCTCCTGGAATTTGTTGGCAGTCTGCCTTGTCCTACAGGACTATCCTGTTAGTCAAATGGCTACAATTGTCATGAGTTCAGTTGGGCCTGCTTGCAATGAGCCTGCTGGACTTGTTGACTCAATTTTCTCTGGCAGAAGGAAGGAATAGGGAGGATCACAGGACCATCACTGGAGTGTCCAGTCACTCCTCTCAACCAGTTTAATGCAGTACTGAACTAGCTGCATGTTGCCTTGGGGATGGAGGCTATAGGCAGGAAAGGACTGGGGAGAGAGGGCTACATCCACAAGGCCATGGAGAAGTCATCAGACCATCCAGTGTAGCTGCTCTAAGGCCCCCTCCCCAATAAACTCAGTGGTTCCCCAAAGTGAACTTGGGCGAAATTGTATGTTGATCTGTCACTGGGACCTTAGAAGTAGGCATCACTTTTGTCTCTCCTAGGGAAGGAATCATAACACCACCCTAGTCAAGTTGGCGAGATCCAGGACCCAATAAAAGACCCTCTCTGATTGAAGAAAATACTTGATGTTGACCTCTGGCTTTCACATGATGTGCACGCATATGAATTCACACTCGAGTATGTATGTACAACACACACATCTACCATACATGCATGTATATGCACATACCCTTCAAAAAAAGTTGAGGATCACTTTCAAGCAAATCTTTGACTAATCTGAAACTAAGGGAAAAAAATCGAGACACCAGTTCTGAACTACACTGGATAAACATACAGAAAGATAACCTACTCACTATAAAGGATATACAAGCTAACAGAAGTCGGCTGTTTCCGGGTAACAGTCAGGAAAGCCCTCCCCGCTTTGCTTCCTACACCACAACTTTTTTCTTGGGACATGCACTTTAAAACACTTGTAATTTTTCAGTGCTTTCTTTTCTTTGAAATGCATACATACTCTACTGAACAGAGAGATTTTTGCCCACTTTGCAATCTTGGCATGAAGTTTTTTTGTTTGTTTTGTTTTGTTTTTAAGACCAGGACCCATTTCTCACACAGATGGCCTGAATCCCATTCTTTTCTTTTTTTTTTTTTTTTTTGTTTTTTTTTTTTTTGTTTTTTTGTTTTGTTTTGTTTGTTTCTGGGTATTTGTCTATTTAAATAACATTTTTTTTCATTTATCTCTAAATCCCATTTTCAATGGAATAACAGGAATCTAACTTGGGTTGGTATCCACTATAATTTCCAAAATTATTGCCTGTCACAAAAGTATGAAAATCTTGGTTTCCTTTGGATGAAGCCATATAGCTAACAGTGAGCATTATTGTGGCTGCCAGGTCTATGTGTGATTCACGGCATTCGATCTAACTTCTTACTTGAGGACTATTGTTTATCTTTACAACATTAATATGTTAGACTTTTGACCACATAAAGGAGTGAAGTGTGTGTGTGTGTGTGTGTGTGTGTGTGTGTGTGTGTGTGTGAAAGAGAGAGAGGGGGCTTATAAGAGGAGAGGAAGGAGGGGTGCAGCAATTAGTTTAAAGTGTCAATGTGGCAAAATGCAGAATCACTTGGGAAGGGAGTCTCAAAGAGAGACTGTCTATATTAGGTGACCTTGTGGGCATGTCTATGAAGAGTAATCTTGACTGGTGGGAAACCCTGCCCACTGTGGGTGGCACCGTCTCCTGGGAAGGATATCCTGAACTGTATAGGAATGAGGAAAGCAAGTGAGTTAAGCACAGGCTTGTGAGCATTAGTGAACTAAGCTCTGCTCTTGATTGTGGGTGTGATGTGACTATACGCTTCAGCGGCCTGTCCTCCTGGCTTCCCCATGATGACTGACTATAAACCTGGAACAGTGAGCCAAATAAAGCCCTCCTCCCCTAAGTTGCTTCTGTCGGGGGTATTTCATCACAGCATCAGGAAATAAAACTAAGACAAGTGGGGAGAGGTAACAAGAGAAGGTGATGAGATATACAAGGCACACATGCAGAAGACGGAACAGAGTAGGTGGGGAGACAAGTAAGACAAACACGTTTCATACTGTACCGAAACATATATACAAAAATGCCAAAATGAAAAGTATTACTTAGTTGCTATCAAAATTAATTTTAAAAGTGTTTTTTTTTTTTTTAAGGAGTGAGATTTTATTCTGGCTCTGCATCCACTTAGTGAATTACTTACAACTGGCTTCTCATCCTACAGAAATGTCTATTTTAGAGGAAATGTGTTTCTTTCTCTCCTACGTTTGTGAAGAAAATTCCTTGACTGGGAATGATTTTTGTGTCTTATTTTATTTACTGAACACCTTCTAAACCGACAATCTTTATTTTTATTAACATTAAGCAAAGTGTATGGAAGGAAACAAGTCTTAAGGTGTGGGTGGGTACACATGAGAAAGGTTGTTTACTTCAGTACAACAAGGCAGGGGACACAGGAGAGGACACTAATAGAGTTTTGGTGGAAGGAAAAAAAACCACAGAATTTAAAATAATATGTGTTGATGTCTAGCAAAACAAAAGCATGGGTTAACTATGTACTGCTGTGGGATGGTCTGTATGTCAAATTGCTCTGATTGGTCAATAAATAATACACTGATTGGCCAGTGGCCAGGCAGGAAGTATAGGCGGGACTAACAGAGAGGAGAATTGAGAGAACAGGAAGCTGAGTGAGGAGACATTGCCAGCTGCCGCCATGACAAACAGCATGTAAAGACGCAGGTAAGCCACGAGCCACGTGGCAAGGTATAGATTTATAGAAATGGATTAATTTAAGATGTAAGAACTAGATAGCTAGAAGCCTGAGCCATTAGGCCAAACAGTTTAAACAATATAAGTCTCTGTGTTTATTTGGTTGGGTCTGAGTGGCTGTGGGACTGGTGGATGACAGAGATTTGTCCTGACTGTGGGCCAGGCAGGAAAACTCTAGCTACAATGTACTCATGATGGGGGTAAAACACCGATCCACACAGGTTCAGGACTTCCTGCAAGAGAATTCTGTACCTTCAAACTTTCAATTGCAGGGATGCATCATGCAAACATTTACCCGCTGAAGACAAAAACAGAAAACAAGACAGTGAGAATAAGGATGAACAGCCCGTAGAGAGACAGGGGCATGGAAGGGGGAGAGACTGGAGGAAATAAAGCAAGAACGCTACAGTTAGAGTATGAATAGAGACTAGAACTCATCTATGCAAGCACTCTCTACTCCAATAGGCTTCCTGGTCTCTCGCCCTTTCCACATCAGCAGCACCTTGCGAACAAATACATCAACTCTTTCATTCATTTTCTGTTGGTATTTATTTACTCCTTCCTCCTTATTTTTTGATTATATGTTTGAAGGACCATGTTAAGCTCACCTAGAATGCCACAGTGTTATCCATTGCACCTGTGAATGGCAATCATCTGCAAAAGCAACAGCTGAGTTGAAGCTCTTTCAGACTGATTGACTAATTAAAGTTTTGTGATTGTGAAATGGAATGTTGTTGAACAAGAGCCAAAATTATCCTGGGATATCTCAGTCATTTCCTACTAGCCTCCTAGGTGACCTGACATCTTTGTGACTATCAGGGAAACCATTCAGGATGTCTAACTTCTTGGGCCACTTGGCTCTACCAACCCTAAAGCTAAGAATGCTGTTAGATAATATCTGAAAACTATTGAAGAGATTTATCTAACTTAGCTGTAACTTGCCTACCTGACCTTACCACTCAAAATATTTGGTAAGCATATTAGCCTATGACTTTATTCTTATTTTTTGACTATGGAAGTTCATGTACCCATCTCCATAGCAGAGGTTGTTGTTATTCAGGATAACCTAAATCTGTACCTCCAAGCCATGGCCACTTACAGTTAGCTCAGAATAAACCATCTCATACTCTCTTTTTGAGTGAGACCTGTGTTTGCATTATAAAAGTCACCTAGCCAGCTTATTAGTACCCATCTCGGTTCTTTCATTTCATATAAACTTTAAAGGTTGGGAAGACAAAAATAGTTGTGTGGGTTTTTTAATAATTCATTTTTATCCGTTGCACCACCACATGCAGAGCACAACTCAAAGGGTATTTTCTAAAAAAAATAAAAAATAAAAATAAAAATAAAAATAAAAATTCTTAATACTTCTGGGATGAAACCGTGGATTGTCTCACTCTGTGTGAGACAGTGAGTGAAAAATGAAGACAAATGGACCCTAAACAGAGAAAGACTGAACCTGGATCAAAAGTCACAAAGGCAGTGACAGTATAAGCAAAAAGTGTGGAGAAGCAGAAAGGCAAACATGAAAAAAGCAAGCAACACAGAGCTCCAGCCACCCCTGGCAGAGGAGTGGAGACCCACAGTCCCACCCACAGGGCATGACCACACTTCTCTCAAACCTGTAACCCAGCTCAAGTTTGGGTGAGGCATGATAGGTCAGCCTCGGAGAGGTCTCTTTCGTCACTTTACATGGCTCAGAGGGCTGCGGTCCAGTTGTCATCTTAAAAGACCTTATATTTAAAAGACTGGAATCCTCTGAGGGCCTGATAAATAGAAACAGTCACAAGTCAGAGTCCCTGGGGACAACTTGTCACGGCAGTAAAGCAGGAGATACCCACAGGAGGCAGTTGTGGGGAGAGGAAGCACCAGACATCAAAGAGATGAAAAGTTCAGGCGATGGAAACTAGACTAAGGCAGGAAAGGGTAAAGTGGGTACCAGGCCAGCCCTTACGTGACTAATAGCCAAGCCTTGCACCTGAGCACAAGTGTGGAGCCTGATAGCTCATATTCTGAAGTCAGCAGTTGGTCCAGCCTGCAGAACTACCTGTCTTCTAGAAGGTTCACTGCTACAGGGTCTGAGAACTCTTGACATGACTACACTATTCTTGATTTCTAGATCCCCATCCCTCCACCACCAAGGGGTTTAGTCTGGAACTAGTTTGGGAGCAAGGAGCCTGGTCCACCTGCACAGATCGGTGCTGTGTTTGCTTCCCCCACACCCAATGAGCCTGTGAAACAGTCCTGGCTAAAAGACTAGCCACCACAGGCTTACTGACTGGAGAGTTTAGACAACCATAGTGTGAAAGACCCTATGTGACCTCCAGCCTGCAAAGTTAAGAGTGGTCAGCAGAGTACCTGGCTACACAAAGAAACACAGCTCCTGAAAGAAGGTTCTAGTGAATATCTGACACTTCAGTGGTCCACATTCAGCAGCAACATAACTGGTATGCTTTTAATAACATTTCAGTTTATTTTGAATTGAAATTTTTATTTTTATTCTTCTTCTGTTTACCTAATTCTATGCACCCTTTTCTTTACTGCATAGATAAAGACTCTCTGAATTTGAGTGAAATAATTATAAAATCTGAAAAGCACATATGTAGAGACTTAAAGATTCTAGTAACCATATACCAGATACAGTACGAAAACAGTAGTGCCAGGGGACATGCAGAAAGAGGGACGGTAGGGGGGAACATCTGATGATGATCTAGAACAGGAAATCCAGGAGGTCCTGGTGAGCTTATGAAATGTCCCATATTCCATTCTGTTGTCTGCTTTGTTTTTGATAAATGTAGCCAACAGGGGAATACCCTTTCCCTGAGATGAGCTATACCCAGGTCTTATTCTTGACTCTGTGATCAGATGTCTGATTTCTGAAACAATACCACAATTATGCCAGCATACGAACAGCTCTCGTGGTAGAAATCTTGATATGGACTACTCCTCTGTGCTGTAAGCCCAGACTCATTGACAGTGGATTCACCTAGTTGTACTTTTACCCAAAGAACAGTGAAAGAAACAGACTTGATAGTGGGGTGAGTCCTTGGCACCCTCTCAATGACGGCCTGGACTCTCTCACGAGCACACACTTACAGCCCCTTCTGCACATGTAACACTCCATCTTGCCTTACAAAGGAAAGCTGTAGATATGGCCCCTGATCACATGTCCCAGCGTCAGACTCCACTGGCCCAAAAGCAACTGAAAAAAAGGGAATTTGGGGACCTGCTCTCTAACAGTGCTGCCCACTGATGAGTCATGTGAGGATAGCTGAAGATCTAGACAGGGTGGAGACTTGCACTCATTGAATCTAGGACAAGACAGGATTCTGCGTCTCCAGTCAACCCACAGAGGTGGGTTGCTGTGGTTGCTGCTACGTAAGGCCATACATTAAGAAAGAGCAGTGAGATAATGTACAGACAGGGAATGCGATCAGAACTGACTCCTTCTGGGTTCTGGGTTTAGAAATGTTTTAAAATGGAAGAACTGTGTCTAAACAGGGAGAGAAACAGATGTGACAGATCCCTGTGTGTCTGTGTGGGTAGGGTGGGGACCAGAAAGAGCACCCAATGAAGAAGAAAGGAGGGCTGAGAAGAGGAGGAGACAGACAGACAGAGAGAGAGAGAGAGAGAGAGAGAGAGAGAGAGAGAGAGAACAATTTGTGCAGAGCCTATGGATGTGGATTTGACTCTGTGCATGCGAAGTGGGGGTGGAAGGAAATTCTGGTAGGCAACAAGACTGGCACATCCCAGTAGTTTAAATTGAATTATGCAAAATTACAGATCTTCAGCATAGATCTAGATAACCGCTTTTCTGTTAATCACAACCTAATCTCAAATGAATAGTGTTTCTTCAAATGAGTTATTTAGGATCAAACAAGGAAGTATGTATTGTCCAAGCTCCTTTTAATGTCCTCCTCAAGTGCCCTAAAATCAAGCAGCAGTTCTGTGGCAGCATACATCATTTATATTTATTCTCAGATCCTGATCATTTGTGGAAATGTTTCATGGTGCAATATCATGAAAAAGAAACCAAATGAGGCTATAAGAATGCATGGTGTTCTGCACAGCTACCTACATGTAGGGGCATGGAGCTGGGTCAATACCGAGTGTCAGGAGGCAGAGATGACACACAGGATACCCAGGAAGCTCAGGAAAATGCAAAAGCCTAGAGGACAAGCACATTGCATGCCAACCAGCAACACTGTTAGTGATAAAAGAGAAACGGTATCTCAAGTAAAGACATCTAATAAATTCTCTGTCAATACTTCTTTATGTGTCTATCCATATCAGCACAGTCTTTTAAATATAACCCTGGTTCTGGGATAGGAGATAAAGTTCACTTAGAAACGAGTTTCAGTTAACTCCTTCAGCAAGTAAATAAGTCTGCAGACAGTACAACATACAATCACCATACATGCATAAATGTTTAGATATGTAATAAGGCAACCATTGCATGAGGTTAATAGGAGAATCAAGGTGGATATATAGGTAGTCACTGGAACATATTTCCAGCTTTGATGTATGTTTTTAAACTTTCACAATAATGTCAGAGGAGTTTACGCCCATTTTCTAATTTATTTAGATTGGTGTGACTACTTCCTATTCCATTCTCTTCTCTTGGCATTCCTCAGTTCTCATTCCCAGAGTCAGCACATGTAATTAACAGAATCAAAGTTTTCCATTTTCACATTTTATGTCTCCTTTTTGTAGGAAATGAATTGTGCATGGATCTAAATTTGCTTCTTTTACTTAACGATACATCAATCATGTTTTTCCAGATCAGTTCATGTAACTGTATTTTATTTCTTCTAATGACTAAATGGGATTGTACTGCCAGCTATACCACAGTGTATTTCAACTATTTCCCCATTAACAGCATTTTGATTACTTTAAAAATTCCCCTTTTAGATATACCACACTAAGGCTTATGTTCATTTTCCTTTAAAACAAAAACACTAACACCGTCCCACAATGTCACAGTAAACAGCTGATATGAGTCTGTTGACCAATGTTTGAATCGAGAGGAAAGGGAGACCCACATAATGAAAGGTTTAAGTCTTATCTCCAACAGGTAGTAGAAATGGCCAACAACTAGGCAAACCAACATTTAGCCAACAACTAGAATGCAACAATGTACACGCACAGTACAGCTCCTTTGTGCCTCGTTCTAACTTAGTTATCTGGGTCCTTTTGCCTAAGGAGAGAAGGAACAAACCTAAAGAAAAGACATTTATGAATAGATGTGTTGGTATAGAAAAGGCAATCTATTTAAAAGAAAACAGCTTGGCAGATGGCTCAGTGGGCAAGACCACTTGCTGCACCGAGTTTGGATGGCCAGCACCCATGTTAAAGCTAGGCTGGGTGTGGCCTCTTGTGTCTGGAGCCCCAGTGCCAGGGACTAGGAGTTGGGAACAGTAGGATTGCTGAGGCTTGCTGGATATCAGCCTGGCTAAAATAGGGCAGGTTCCAAGTTCAGCAAGAAGTCTTTTCTGGAGGAATGTGTTCCTCTGGACTCTGCAGGTGTGTGCACCCATGCAGTGCACACAGCCCACTCACACAAATGTGCACATATACATGAAAATAATAATTTTAACGAAAACTATGAAAAGGAGGGGGGAGCCAAAGATATAAGTGTCTATGGCCATTTACTGTTACAGTTTTATTTGTTCCTGTAGGTCCTAGGGATATTAAATGCAATGGGGAAAATAGTGGATTTTCAAAATAGGAATTTGAATTATCAATCAATGGATGGTGTCCCAGGATACCTGCTATAAGACGAGAGGACAGCATAGAACACACTTTAGAAAGATGCCCTATCAAGATAGTGACAAGATTCTCCATCACAGGAGACCTGAGGAAGACATTGGATCAACCACTGTACCAAGTGACAGAGGGACAAAAAGAGAGAATTTAGTCCAATTGACCCTAAATCAGTGAGTGGCTGGAAACAATCAAAGCTATAACACAGGACATGTGGATTTTATGCCACCATTTGACATTACTCCAAGACTTCAACATGAGTAGGTAGAACCTGAACCTTTAGCTTTCCTTAATGCATCCAGCCGTGGTTTGCAGAAAGCTTGATTATTCACCCCACTGTGATCATAAATATGAGCATGAGTAGCTCTGGGGAGGAGCTAAGAATGAATCATAGGGCTTAGTTTTTCTGAGTGAGGGAAAACCCAAAAGACAGAAAGAGATATTCATTGACTTCTGTACGCATGGTGCACAATGGAGGAAACTCCATCCAATGCATTTATAATGGGAAAACAAAGCTCTACATATATGCGACAAGCATATCTTGCTAGCAGGTTCTTCTGGCTACCGAATTTCATGATTCAGAGTCAGTCCACGTTTAGAAGAGAGCCCCACTCTTTCCCTAAGTTACGGGCGACCGAATAAACTCGAGGCAGTGCACGTGAACACACATTGCTAAGGAGGAGGGAAGCTTAAGACCATCGCTCTGGATAACACTTGACAAGGACCTCATGGTTGTTTTGCAGAGGGCAAATTGAACATAATTTTAAGCTTCCTGGAGGCTCTCAGTCCTTTTTCTAACCAGCTCTCAGCAAATAGAGAGAGGCAAATAGGGTTATCCATGTGACAAGCGACAGACTAGATGTCCTTACAGGTCTCCTTGTTACAACAAAGGCTTTCTGAGAATTACACAGGACCCTGAACTCGTGTCCCCAAGCTCGAATGCTGTAATTTGCTGGTGCTTTGTTTAATTCTTTCAACCTTCTTATCTATCGAGATAGCCCCCGGAAAATCAGTAAGGACCTCAGAAGTCAATAATGGCATTGGGAGCATTGTTGGGACACAGCAGCCTGGACAAGTGAGGTGCCTTTCAGGATGCAGATAACTTATGAGTAGAAACGTGAGATGTCTTTTGATTCTCAGTTCAGGCCTTTCTCAAATGATGGAACCATGCTGTCTCCAAACACTGCTAAACGTCCCCTAAAAATAACATGCCATTTGGATGCCAAGAAAGATTCATTTCTAAACAAGCAAGGGTCCTGTATAAAAAAATAAAAATAAAAAAAAGACAGCTTCCAGGGCCCAGTAGCAATAAGCAAGCTGCTGAAGATGCTGAAGCTGCCTTTCTCTCCCATCATACAGTTAAGATTTATGAGGCACGTGGGAAATCTTGGCCAAACTTCCTACAGGCAGCTCTGAACAGATCCTGGTAGAGTTCCCATGGCTAGCAAGTTTGTAACATCTTTATTTCCTGGGAATAGTGGCATTGACCTAGCTGAAGATATCTAAGCATGCGGAAGCTCCCTGATAAGGAACAGAAATTCATAGTTGGAGATATCCTAGTGTGATGGACTTGAACAATACATCCTGAGATAGCACATCTCATCTGATGAAGTTGAAGTGGGTTGGGAAGTGTCTGTAAGTACCATGGGACCAGATCACCTTATATATCTCAGAAGCATTGTCCATCCAACTATCGGGAAAATATTCCTTCCATCAAGAGTCAATCAACTGCCTGAATTCTGGCATTAATGGATTATCATTTTTGAACAGCAGAGCTTTGGAATCAGTAGTAAAGCAACTGAAAAGAATAAAAGAAAATGGGGTAGTAGCAATGGCTATATCCCTGATGCCCCGGCCTGCTAGCAGCTTGTCTTTGAAATGGAAAGAAGAAGAAATCTCTCTGAAAGACAGTTTTTCATCTCTTGCCAGCTGCAAAGGGGATATTTTTCAGGAGGTGCTTGTCTGGTCTGATTGGAACTTGTTTCTGGGTGTGTCACCGTTCCTTCAAGAGCTTTGCCCTGGGCAAGGCTGCATTTAAATATGAAGTTAAAAAAAGAAAGAAAGAAAAAGTTCCGAGCTGGCAGCCAGTGGGTGGCTTTCCTACACAGATGTGCACTTCCCACGTGCTCTGGTCACAGACAGGACTGGGCTGGTCAGGGGCCCTGACGGAACAGTGCCAGGCCCAGACACAATCCTCCATTCTGAAAGGCGGTGCTGCCAAGTGGGAAGGAGCCACATCCTTCCTCATCCTAAGTCCCCTTCTTAAATTGAGTAGTTGTTCCGAAGGGGGAAGCACAGCGGGGGAGGGAGGAGGCGGCATCTCCAGTCGGTATTAATTATAACAAGGGGAAACCTTTATTCCCAATATAAAGTTTCTAAGTGAATTCAAGACAGACTCTCCAGGCCGGAAAGACCCTTAAATGTCATTTTGATTCAAACTATCCCCACACACACAATATTCAAATCTTTCTATAAAATCCTTGCCAAGTAGATGTTTAGGCCCTCTTTAAACATTTCTTGTGACAGAGAACCCATTACCAATCTCATTTTCACATGGTCTTACCTATAACGAAGTATTGCTATACGGAGCTGGACCCTGGTCCTCTGTAACTGTGTAACTGTGTGTAACTTCCCTGACTGAGGTCCATGCAATAATGTCAGACAAGTGATCCACTTCATCAGAAACATGTGGATCCAGCTGTGAAAGCAGACATTCCATATCTCCATAAAGCTCACTTTCCAAACTGGGGTGTGAGGGTGGGGGGGTGGGGGCAGGACACTTCCCCCACTCCCTTCTCCAACCCTGAGAATGAGGAAAGCATACCCAGGACATGAAAATGTCATTGAAATGTCAGCAATCGATTAAGGTATCTCCCATGGTGTTTGAGTCTAAAAGGAAACTGATAATGGAGAGAAGGAAGCAGTAAGAAGCCAGAAATGCAGAGGACCAGTGGGGCTGGCTTATCCCAGAGTGAATTTCTAGGAAACTGGCAGACAAATCAGCCCATTAACTATGTCTCTGTCACAAGATGCTCAGCTGTACGTAGAAGGGAACTACAGAGGAACCTAGAGACACAGGGCAAGGCTGAGTGCTTCGAAGCAAGGTGGAAGGCTCTAAGACTGGCTTCAGTGCCACACAGAGCTAGCATCTCTGCCAGAGCTATGCAAGCTACCTAACCATGCTGAGTCTCAGCCTCAGCAAGGTGAACAGTGTCAGGCAAGTGTCTCATGGAGTTAGGTAAGGGGGTGATGTCAACAGCTGGTTAAGCACCTGCCATAGAGTCAGCACTCAGTCATTAGATAGTGTTATTATTCTTTCTTGTTGTTATTAGAAATCCAGCCTTTGATTCTCCTAGATGTTTCCCCAAACATTGTAATAGTTGGTGACCCATGGACGTGGTGGGACATTGAGACTGACGTGAAAATGAACCAAGCTAAAGGACCACCCTGCTCTACTAGACTCTGGAAGACTAGGTATACATAGGTTTGGCTGATTTCAAACAGGGCATATTCCTCAATGGCAAAGCCAGACATTTAGCCTTTTGATCCCAGCAATCTAGTATTCCCCATACATACTCCATGCAATGGCATCTGTGCAAGTTTGCTTTCTATACACTCCCTCCTTAAGTCCATATTTCTGTTACTAACTACCAAATGACAGGACTGGGTAGGCATCTCAAATATATCTGCCCTAGAGTTCTCTGCACAGAATGGTGATCATAGGTTATCTAATCACTGGCTGCTTGGCTGTTGAACTCTCAGGAGATGTTGTGTTGGGTGTTAAGTATCTGTTTTAAATGGGTCAAGACAAGTGAATAAGTTCAGCTGTGTCTTGACAAGTAGTGCTAGAAAATACAAATTTTAAATATTCAAGAGTGTGTCCTAGAAGTGCTGAGTGGGAAGACTTGGAAATAGCCTCAATTGAGGGTACACAGACCTTAGCGTATGAGCACTCTCGGTTACATTTTTGTAAAAGACACGCTCCTCTCTACCTTGCATTTGATGGGAGCTTTAAAAACACTACAGGGGACGCAAAGGAGCAATAACACTCAGGTTACTGGAAGCCTGCTGTTTCAGTGGGAAGAGACCTTGAAAAGACGATGTCTAAAAATTATAGACACATTTAGGAACAGATACATAGCTTAACCAAAGGTGTGTCCCAACAACACTGTTGGGCAGTGGTGCTGAGAGATGGGAGGATTCGCATTGAAAGAACCCATGGAACATGCAGAACTCCAACAAATATGATCCAATTATCAAGAGCTGAGTGGCCACTTGATAGTCATTCCAACCCCTGAGCTACAGTTTTCTCACATCCAACTCTGAACAAACTGACCTGACAGAGCTATGATCAAGTCAAGTGGCATAATGGACGCACAAGCATCTTGTAAATTGCTAGGCACTTGGAGATGCATCAGAAAAATGCTCCTTTTGCCACTTAGGAAAGCCAAAAGCATTGGTTTACTCATGCAAATAAGCAACTTTATATGTAGAATCTGTCCTCTCAAAATGATAATGATGTGGTCACATTTAAGCCAATGCCCTACTATGAACAGACTTCTACTCTTTGCATATGAGAGAAAAATGTCCTTGTGGACTTGTGAAGAAGGTATGTAGCTATTCCTCAATGGCAAGTTGAAATCACCGTGACTTGCAATGTACAGTAGCAATTTTAATCACATGGTAGCCTGGAGCAATGTCTGGGATGCCTTTGGGCCACCCCTGCTGGGGACATTGCTGGTCGTCACCACTGGCTCACTTTCTAAGTGGAAACCACATCTATTGTTCCTCTGATGTCTGCCAGATCTGAGCCTTCAAGTCTGAAGCCAGGCAGGTATGAGGTTACAAGGCTGTGTGTACTAGCCCCTTCTGTAGAGAACCAATTATTAGGGTAACAGTGAGAGAATAAAGGGCTGC
>CABHPH010152952.1:0-16651 GCA_902168325.1 Peromyscus nudipes | reverse complement strand
TTGTGCTTTTTGGGTTTTTGGGTTTTGGGGGTTTTGTTTGTTTGTTTGTTTGTTTTGTTTTTGTTTTTTTTTTGAGACAGGGTTTCTCTGTGTAGCTTTAGAGTCTGTCCTGGAACTCACTCTGTAGACCAGGCTGGCCTCGAACTCACATAGATCTGCCTGCCTCTGCCTCCCAAGTGCTGGGATTAAACGTGCCACCACCGCCCAGCTGGTTTTGTTGTTTTTAAAACAACGTCTCATTTGGCCCATGCTGGCCTAGAACTCACTACGGCTCTTTCTGCTTCAGCATCCTGATAGAGATGTACCACCACACACAGCTTCTGGCCCTCTTGGGTCCCTTGGCACTGTGTACACTTGTGATACTGCCCAACAGTGTTTCTTGTCTGGGCCTCTTTCACCTTTTGGTGTATGTACAAAACAATAGGTTGTATTTGGGCATCTACATAGAGAATCCGAGGACAACTAGGGTTGTATAGAGAGACCTTGTCTCAAAACAAAAACAAAACAAGCAAAAACCAGGTTGACAAATGACTGTCTTTCTCCAATCTCTACAATGAGTGCACGCTACCAAGTCCAGATCCCCCGCTTTACACCCCCCCCCCCCTTTTCTTTCTTTCTTTTTTTTTTATTACATGGTCTCTATCACCCAGGATAGCCTGGAACTCAGACTGGCCTTGAATTGTAAACAATCCTTCTGCCTCTGCCTCAGTCTCTGCCTCTTAAAAGTGCTGGGATTACAGGCATCAGCCACCACACTCTCTCGGCTCTGGAGCCCTGGCTTTTTACATGGGTACTGGGTATCAAACATATTCTTTTTTTTTTTTTTTTTTTTTTTTTTTTTTTTGGTTTTTCGAGACAGGGTTTCTCTGTGTAGCTTTGCGCCTTTCCTGGAACTCACTTGGTAGCCCAGGCTGGCCTCAAACTCACAGTGATCCGCCTGCCTCTGCCTCCCGAGTGCTGGGATTAAAGGCGTGCGCCACCACCGCCCGGCTCAAACATATTCTTACCTGTGTATGGCAGGCATGTTACTGGCTGAGCCATCTCCCCAGCCTCTGAAGTTAAATTTTTGTAAAGTAAAGCCTTAGCTCTTTTACAGCGAATCATTTGTTTTCATTTTTTGTTACGGGGCGTTGAGCCCTGCACCTCATGCCCCACCACTGAGTTCCATCCCAGTCCCTATCTTGGGTCTTCAGAAAATGAAATGCTGCTTCAGTGAGCTCAGATAATGCATGCCGATTGAGAGAAAATGCTGGCTTAAAATTGGCCACTATATTCACCTCAGGAGTTTCCATATATTTATGGGTTTTTGTTTGTTTGTTTGTTTTGAGACAGAGCCTTAGCTGAACTGGAGTTCATAGAGATCTGCCTGCCTGTGCTGGGTTATTAAAGGCATGCACACCATAACCAGCCTTTTACTTCTTTCTTATCTATCTATTTATTTATATTTTATGTGTCTTGGTGTTTTGCCTGCATATGTGTCTGTGTGAGAGTTTCAGATCCCTGGGAGGTGGAGTTACAGAGAGTTGTGTGAGCTGTCATGTCGGTGGTGGGAATTGAATCTGGGTCCTTTGGAAGAGCAGTCCCTGCTTTTAACCACTGAGCCATATCTCTAGCCCCTGCTTATTTGTTTTTTAATTCTGTGTTTTTTAAAAAAGATGTATTTATTATGTATATAGTGTTCTGCCTGCATGTATGCCTGCTTACCAGAAGAGACCACCAAATCTCATTATAGGTGGCTGTGAGCCACCATGTGGTTGCTGAGAATTGAACTCAGGACCTCTAGAAGAGCAACCAATGCTATTAACCTCTGAGCCATCTCTGTAGCCCTTGGTGTAGTTGGAAGTTTTCCTGTGTCCTGCTCAGTCCCAAAGCTGCTCAGTCCCAAGTAAGCACACACAGGCTTATATTACTTACAAACTGTATGGCCTGTGGGTCAGCTTATTTTAGCTATCTCTTTTAACTTTATTTAACCCATTTCTGTATGTATGTTGCCACGTGGCCATGGCATTACTGGTCTGCTGGCATCTTGGTGCTCCTTTGGTGATGACTGGCATTTGCCTTGACTCTGCCCTTCTTTTTCCCATATCTCTGCTTGGATTTCCTGCCTGCCTCTAAGCTGCCTTGCCATAGGTCAAAACCGCTTTAATTATTAGCCAGTGGGAGCAACACATATTCACAGCATACAGAAAGGCATCCCACAGCACTTGACCCTTTTTTTTTTGTTTGTTTTTTAAAAACAGTATGTTGCTATATAATGCAGATTGGCTTCAAACTCACCATGTAACTGAAAATCTGTTTTTTCTTTCTTTCTTTCTTTCTTTCTTTCTTTCTTTTTTTTTTTTTTTTTTTTTGTTGTTGTTGTTGTTGTTGTTCTTTAGGTTTTCAAGACAGGGTTTCTCTGTGTAGCCCTGGCTGTCTTAGAACTTGCTCTGTAGATCAGGCTGACCTTGAACACAATAAATCAGTCTGCCTCTGCCTCCTAAGGTCTGGGATCAAAGGTGTGTACCACCACACCCAGCATCAGAAAATTTTTGTTGTTGTTGTTGTTTGGTTTTTCCGAGACACTGTACCTCTGGCTGTCCTCAAATTCACCCTGTAGACCAGGCTGGCCTCGAACTCACAAAGATCCATCTGCCTCTGCCTCCTGATTGCTGAGATTAAAGGGGTGTGCCACCATGGCCAGCTAGATGCTTTCTCTTAAGAGACAGGGTTTCAGGGGCTGGAGATACAGCTGGAGGGAAGAACACTTGCTTAGTGGGTACAAGGTCCCGAGTTTAACCCCCAGCACTGCCAGAAGCAAAGGAAAGAAGAGGGAGGTTTTGCTGTGTTGCTGAGACTCCCCTCAAACTCCTGCCTCAACTGTGCATAGCTGCTTTTATCTAGAAATTTTAAAAGAAAAAAAATGAACCTATGATAATGAAATTCAGAAAGCTAGTGTGTATTAGGAGGACTCTATTTAGTAGCTTTGGAAGCCGGAGGCCTTGGACCCCACCTCCAGCTTCCTGGTAAACTAGAAAGCTTAACTTAGCTTTAAAACTTAGTTTATGAGATTCTTTGTTGGTGTTTTGAGACAGGTTGTTACTTTGTAGCCCTGGCTGGCCTTGAACTCATGATCCTCCTACTTCTGCCTATTATGTGATGAGGTTATGGATATGTACCACCATACTGAGCTAGTAATTGGGTTTTGGGTTTTATTTTGTTTTCAGAAGGAGTATCGTATCATACAGTCCAGGCTGGCCTGAATGATCCTCCTGGCTCTGCTTCCTGAGTGCTAGGGTTACAGACGTGTGCTATCATGCTTTGTTTTATGTGGCACAGGAGATGGAACACAGGGCTTTGTGTGTGCTAGGCAGGCACTCTGCCAGCTGAGATGCACCCCCAGCCCTAGTAATGAGGTTTTTAAATTAAGTTACATGTGGTGGTATTGTGTTCCCCAAAATATTGTGCACCCTAATAAACTTATCTGGGGTCAGAGAACAGAACAGCCACTAGATATAGAGGCCAGAAAATGGTGACACACACGCCTTTAATCCTATCACTTGGGAGGCAGAGATCCATCCGGATCTCTGTGAGTTTAAAGCCACACTGGAAACAGCCAGGCATGGTGACTCACGCCTTTAATCCCAGGAAGTCAGGGCAGAAAGCAGAAAGGTATATAAGGCAGGCATGAAGACCAGGAACTAGGTTGGTTAAGCTTTTAGGCTTTTGAGCAGCAGTTCAGCTGAGAGGTATCCAGTCTGAGGAAACAGGATCAGCTGAGGAATTGGCAAGGTGAGGTAGCTGTTTGTTCTGCCTCTCTGATCTTCCAGCGTTCATCCCAATACCCAGCCCGGATTTGTTTTTATTAATAAAACCTGTTAAGATTCATGCTACAGTTACATTTTGTTGTTGTTGTTTCGCTTTGTTTTGTTTTGAGACAGGGTCTCTCTGTGCAGTCCTGGCTGTCCTGGAACTCATTAAGACCAGGCTGGCCTCAAATTTGCAGCGGTCCCCCTGCTTCTGCCTCCTAATTGCTGGGGTCAAAGGTGTGCACTACCCAGTAATTTTTTTCATAGGTGTACACTATCATGCCTGGTTTCTGCCTCTCTTTCAAAAGGATACCATTCATCCCAGATTGGCCTCAAACTCCTTATGTAGCAGAGGATAAGCTTGAACTCCTGATCCTCTAGTTCTAGATCCTGATGGATGGGATTGTATGCCTTCCCAGCACAGCTGCATTATGTGGTCCTGGGTTGAACCTAGGGTTTTTGCATACCAGGCAATCACTCTCCCAACTGAAGTGATAGTCATGTTGGGGTGCATCCTGCAGCATTGCCTAGAGTTCCAGCTCTTCAGGCTGAGCCAGAGGATCACTGGTGTTAGTGTTCTGAACCGCCCCTTGGGGACCCACCCAGTGTCCTGATGTCATCTTATGTAAAGTCTCCTTAAGAAAAAAAACAACCCCTTCTCCCTCTCCCCCTCTTCCTCTTCCTTTAGTAATAAACTTTCCACCCGGACTTGTGTCTGCATGGTGTGAGTAACTTTCCTCCGCTCCATGCCACAGCCCGCCACTGCATCTGCATGGTGTGTCTCCTTCATCCACCAGGGCACCTTGGCCCAGCCCGCCAAGCCTCCATCCAGCGTGCCGTATCACAGCTGGAGCCCAGAAGTTTGAAACCAGAGTGGGCTGCATCGCGAGACTCTATAAAAAACAAACAGATGGGCTGGAGAGGTGGCTTGTTGCTCTTACAAAGGACTCAGGTCTGGTTCCCAGCACCCACGTGCAGTTCACAACCATCTGTAACTCCAGTTCCAGGGGATCCAGTGTCCTCTTGTGGTCTCTTTATGCAACAGGCACGTATATGGTGCACAGACATACGTGTACACCAAACACCCATCCGTATAAAATGAAAATAATGGAATTTCAAAAGAAAGGGGGAGAAGGACAGAGAGTGGTAGAAGGAGACACCCTCCATCACACATGCATACGCGTGCACACTCAAAGAGTACTCTGTATTCCCAATGGCTTCCTGGCTTAGCTGGAGACCTCTGGCCTTCCTTCCCTGTCCCACTCCCCCAGTGGAGGGCACTGAAGCCAGGGCCTCAAGCATGGTAAGCCCGCTCTATTACTTAGCTGCAGTCACAGTCTGTCTCTCTCTCAGACCATTTTCCTTCAAGATGTATTTATTCTCTGGTGTTGGCTGTAAATTGGTAGCCCACTAGACAATGGGTATAGGCTGCCTGTAGGGAGGTAGAGATGGCGGCAAACACAGATGCTCACTTGAGTGTAGCAGTGAGCAGTGTGACAGACTCCCACCATCTAAGGGTAAACATGTCTTAGGATACTTGAGTGACTGTGCTCAGATATCAAAAGGACAATTCAAAGGATGCTGGGAACCCTTCCAACCCACAGCCCACAGCAGAGTTCCGGGCATCTTGTTTTGGTCCTGGTCTCCACAGCCACTCAGCCTGTGGCTCTGGAGGAATGTTGGGGGGGCACATGATACAGCCCAAGGAGGCTGAAATTGAAATGGGGTAATTGTGGCTTACACCAGAGATCCTGTTCCTTTCCACAGCCCACTCCAGCATCTGGGTCAAGCAGGGCATTGCTCCTCAGCTCCACTAGTGGACAGGGCCTAGGGAGGGGTGAAGCAGACTGCCCACAAGGGTCACTCTTCTATAAATGTGAAGGACCCCAGAAACGTGCACATTTCATTAGAAGGAAGGTGAACTCTGAAGGACGGTAGTCAGACCAGCACTAACAGCACAGGAAGATACTGGGGGGGGGGGGGAGAGTTTGCACACAAGGAGGTCAGAGGATGATGTTGGGTGATTTCCTCAGCCAGTGCTGGTGTGGGAATGGCTTGAATGCCCTGTGGATTTCTTAAAAACTATACTCAGGGAAGAAAGTGATGTTTTAGAAAACGCCCATGGCCATGTGTTGGCCAAACATAAAATTATAGTGTCTTATAAACGCTGTAATGTCCCTGTGGAAAAGTGCTGGAACCTGGATGCCCCACAACAGTGTTGGCAACCAAACAGTATGGAATCTATACAGACTAGGCAGCTGTGATGGAGTTATGGCTGCAGGCCTGCTCCACTCCTAGCTGCCTCTCCCCGCTGGGCCTCAGGTCTGCTTGGGTGGCAGAGCCCTTCTGCTCAAGCCCTCCATGGCTCCTCTGTCTGTGCTTCCTTTATCCTCACAACAGAGCACTTCTTGGCCTTGACCTTCTCAGTGTGCACAGGAGGCCAGTCAGCTCTACACCAAAAAAGCATGCTGGCTCATTTTTGTTGTTTGGTTTGTTTTTTTGAGACAGGGTTTCTCTGTGTAGTTTCGGTGCCGGTCCTTGATCTCGCTCTGTAGCCCAGGCTGGCCTTGAACTCACAGAGATCCGCCTGCCTCTGCCTCCCGAGTGCTGGGATTAAAGGCGTGCACCACCACTGGCTTTGGTGTGGACTTTTAAAACCTCAAAGGCCACCCCTAGTGACACACTTCCTCCAACAAGGTCACACCTCCTAATCCTTCTCACACAGTTCCACCAACTGGGGACCAAGTGTCAAGACATAGGAGCCTAAGGGAGCCATTCTCACCTGTGTGGTTTGAATGAGAATAGCCTCTGTAGTCCCTATGTTTGAGTGCTTGGTCCCCATTTAGTGAACTGTTTGGGAAGGATTTAGGGGTGTGGCACTGGGGTAGACTTTGAGGGGTTTTTGTGAGGCAGTTTTTTTGAGACAGAGTTTCTCTGTGTAGCCCTGGCTGTCCTGGAATTCACTATGTAGTCCCTGCTGGGCCTCAAACTCAGATCTGCCTGCCTCTGCCTCTTGAATGCCCGGATTACAGGCCACCCACCGCTCAGCAGCTCTGAGGTTTCAAAAGCCCACGCCAGGCCCAGTGTCTTTCACTCTCTCTCTGCTCTCTGCTTCCCACCATGATGGTCATGGACTCTACTACCCTCTGGAACCATGAGCCCCAAATTAAATACTTTCTTTTCTAAGACTTGTGTTAGTCATGGTGTCTATTCACAGCAAGAGGACACTAAGACATCATTCAAATCACCACAATGACATGCTTCTATTTTTACTGTTTGTTTATTTCAGCAGGGTCTCATGTAATGTAACTTAGGCTGGTCTTGAATCTACCGTGTAGCTGAGGTTGTCCTTGAACTCCTGATCTCTGGCCTCCATCTTCCAAGTGCTGAGATTAGAAATGTGTTCCTGGTTTTATGCAGTACTGGGAGTCAAATTCACACAGCTACCAACAAGACTAACCATGCTTAATAATCCAATTGAAGCTGAAGAAGAAAGAAGGGAAATCAAGTAGAGAACAAAGAAAGAAAAGATGCTAACAGCCAAGGAGGGAGCTCCAGTTAGGCCTCATTTGAGGCAGCCCCTGCAGACACCTAGCCCAGGCTGCCCTAACCAGAGCCCCAGTCATCACAGGCCAGTTCTAGACGTGCTCAGGACGTGGCTCAAACTGTTGGATTATGTTGTTCAAGCTACGGCAGGTTCTGCCACAGCATTAGGCTTTCCTTCGTATCTATCCACCAGGAAGAACTGAGGCGCCGAAACGTCTGCTCAGGCCCCAGAGCTGCTCTCACTGCTGGGCTGACTTAGAGAGGGGTGAGCTGGCCAGGGAGAGAGATCTCCTCCAAGGGTCGGTGTCTGAGTGTCTGCCAGAACCCATTTGCAAATGCTACCAGAGCCCTAGTTTGGAGTAGAAGCAGCCGCCTGTCACTGGAGGACATTGTACCCACAGCCATTACCCGGGTCTCAATGATAGACACAGAGGTGACTGGCTGGGGCTGCTCACCCCAGGTTTGCTTGTCTCCTTCCTGACAGCTTCGAGAGATTCACCAACTGTTACCAACACTTCCACCGGTTGGATCCTGGGGTGACGCGGAGTGTCTATGACAAGTTTGTAGCTCAATTACAGACATCCATCCGGGTGAGTGGTACAATGGCCAGAAGGTCCTTTGCTCAGGGTTCACTCTGTATTCGGCTCCCTCAAGATGGCAGCCTGTTGGCGGTCCTGTCTGCTCAGCTCCTAGAACTGTCATCCAGTGCACCCTTACCCTCCAAACAACGTGTGTCTCAATGCCGCCTTCTCTCCTGGTCCTGTAATAGAACTGTGTTTGTAAGTTGTCTACCAGCCAAGGCCGTGCGAGCTCAGCCAGGGCCAGATGGGCCTCACTAACTTTTGCACGCCCAGCTTCTGAAGAGGCCCTTGATAAACTGGGTAGTATTAGGAATGCCACAAAGGACAGGGCTCCATTCCACTCATGTCTCAGTTACTGTGATGATTGCCCAGTGTGGTGGCGCACACCTTGAATTCTAGGACTCAGGAGGCAGAGGCAGGTGGATTTTTCTGAGTTCGAGGCCAGCCTGGTCTACAGAATAAGTTCAAGGCCGGCCAGGGCTACACATGAGAGCCTTCTCAAAAAGGAAAAAAGGAGTTCCCATGATGTTCCTAGAGAGTCAACCGGCTGTGCTGTTGCTCCAGGATGGTCTTAAAACAGGTACCTGGCATGGAGACAAGAGGGTTGCTGTCTCTAGAGTTTGCCCTGTGTAGCCCTGGCTGGCCTTGAACTCATAGAGACATGCGCGCCTCTGCCTCTAGACTGCTAGGATCAAAGGCATCTGCTACCACTCCTTACATGCAGTTTCTTTTTTAGTGTTTGCTATTTTATATTTTCTTGGGTTAATTCTAAAAACCACACATTGTAGAGAAATTAGATTATTCAGGAGAGTGATAAAAATTAGCCAAAGTCTTCCTCAGTGCTGTTAGCAGCTTGGCATGTTTCCACTGAGAGCGTGCATGAAGTCCTCACAGCTCTTTCTTCTCTTCTGCTCAGGAGGAAATCTCAGAAATAAAAGAGGAAGGGAACCTGGAAGCTGTCCTCAACTCCCTGGATAAGATCGTAGAAGAAGGCAAAGCCCATGGAGAGCCAGCCTGGTGAGACCAGGTAGAGGGTACTTGAGCAGGGTGCTTCAGTGTCTGGAAGAAGACCAGTTCTTACCCATGTCTGAGTTCCTGGCCTCCTGGCCTCTGAAACAGAACCGTTCGAGGCTTCCTGGGACCCCTGGGACCTTACAGGAGCAAGCAGAAGTGGGGGCTCAGAGGGCCAGGTCGTGAGCTTTGGCCCCGAGGACAGATTAGGTGACCAGTCACGTGGCTTTCATTCATTTGTTTGTGCAACACTTAGGAAGCATGGGCTGTCTCTCAGTGTGTTCAGTCGTGAACAAGCATTGCATTGGCCAGCATGGCTGTCTGGTCTGCCTTGTGCTGGACAGAGAAGTGGTGGCTGGGGTGAGGAGGGCAGGATACGGTCATGACCAGAGTGGCCTGGGCTCCAGGAGCCTTCCTCTGCCTCCCCTTACCTTACCTACAGCTCCCAGGCTACAGTTGGCATATGCCTTTTTTATTATTCTATAGTATTAGGTGCTCAACACAGGGCCTTAGGCAGGCTAGGCAGAGTTCTAGTGCCTTAGCCCTCTTTCTACATTTTATTTTGGTACAGGGTCTCACTGCGTTCCCTCAGCTGGCAGCTGTAGAGATGGCTCAGTGATCATGAATACTGGCTGCTACTCCAAAGCACCAGGGTTTGGTCCCCAGCACCCGCGTAGCTGCTCGCCCTCAACTCCAGTTCTGGCCCCACCAGCACTCATGTAGCGCACATACACAGATGCAGGCAAAACTCCATCCACGAAAATAAGCTCTTTTTCAAGTTCCTTCAGCTGGCCTTGAACTCACTGGCTCAGGGAGACTGTGATCCTGCTGCCGCTGTTAAGATGGGTCTGTTTTCTGGAACGAATGTCGGGCTTGCACTTGTCTCTGCACTACTCTCGTGCCTGGTCTATCAGAAGAGGGCAGCAGATCTGACTGGAGTTACCAACAGTTGGGAGCCTCCACGTAGGTGCCGGGAGTCAAACTCCAGGTCCTCTGATTGCTCCTAACACCTGAACCATCTCTCCAGCCATAGCCTAGGAAGTGTGTGTGCGTGTGTGTGTGTGTGTGTGTGTGTGTGTGTGTGTGTGTGTGTGTGTGTGTGTGTGTTTGGAGACAGGGCCTAGATAGCCCTGGCTGGCCTGGAACTCACTGTGTAGACTAGAAATCATAAAGATGCCTGGGATTAAAAGTGTGCACCACCATGACTGGCCTATAGGCTGTGAACCTTGACTCCTGCCTTAGCCTCTCAGGTACTGTGGATTGCTATGGACCACCAGGCCCAGCCTGGATATCTTTTCTTTTACTTGTCCTTAAAAAAAAAATGAATGATTGGGCCAGGCGGTGGTGACGCACGCCTTTAATCCCAGCACTCGGGAGGCAGAGCCAGGCGGATCTCTGTGAGTTCGAGGCTAGCCTGGTCTACAGAGTGAGTTCCAGGAAAGGCACAAAGCTACACAGAGAAACCCTGTCTCGAAAAACAAAACAAAAGAATGATTAGGGCATGGTTCAGGATGGACAAGCAGATGGGGAGGGGAGGCTGGAATCAGCATGTGACTTGGGCCTGGGACTAGAGTGTCTGGCCCTTCTCCCTGTGATGGGCTGTCAGAGGCGGCCCACCATCCAGGTGAAGTACCAAGTGGATGCTTGGCTGAGGGACCTCTGGCTCTCAGCCCAGAGAGCACCCAAATAGGCAGCTGCTCCAAGCCTGCACCTCCCAAATTTTAAAATCACATTTATTCTTTGGGGGTGTATCCCACAGGACAGGTGTAGGGTCAGAGGACAGCTGAACTTTTATAACTGAAGGAATTTGTAGAAGAACCTGCAGTAGTCTTTGCTCATTGACTAATCTTGCTCCCTAAAACACCTTCCCTTATCAGTCTATACTTAATAGCTCTCACAGGGCCTCTAAGAGGCTGGGCCCTCTCTGAGGAGCCACCCAATCTGGGAAAGGTCACCCTGCCTCCCCCCAGTTCACCCTAACTCATAGTCCATTGGGGTAATGTACCAGCACGGACTCATGGTCATAAGGACAGAGGCAAGGTCTGGAGAGCCACTGTGAATTTTAGGGTGCTGGAGATGGGTGAGTGTGTGGAGAAGCAGGCTGTGTGGGGAGCTGAGGGAGGAGGCCTGGAAGGGTCCCTGTAGGCAGGGAGGCTGAGGGCCAGGAAGCCAGAGTTCCCATCGGGAACAGATTCGGGAGGTAACAGGGATCCCAGAAGAGTCCTAGCCTAGCTCAGGACTTGAAGTAGGACTGTTACTGGTTAGGTTTAGAGGTAGAAGCCTCCTGTACACTTATATTCCTCCCTCCCTGTCCCCTGGAAACCATGTGCAGTAGAGGAAATTCTACACGGTCTTATTAAATAAGAAACACAGAACCAAATACAGAGTTAAAAGCCCAAGAGATCAGAGCACTAGTGAATAGCCTTTAGCTTATCACTCGCTGCCATCCTTCCCCTGAGAGAGAGACTGTCTCCTGTGTGACCTGTCTTTTTGTTGTCTTTCTGTTCTACCTTCTCATTGGCTCTAAACCCAACCACATGACTTCATCGTCACTGCCTGTCTATACAGACCTCCAGGTCTCTATGGTTGATACTGGGATTAAAGGTTCAGGTCACCACTTGGCTGTGTCCTTGACCACACAGAGACTGTCTCTGCCTGCCATGTGATTGGATTAAGGGCGTGTGCCACCACCGCTGGACTTCTGCTAAATGGCTTGCTTTTAGCTCTAATCCCCAGGCAACTTTATTTATTAACATATAAATAAAATCACATTTCAGCACAAATAAAATATCACCATAATGTGCCCCTCTCCCCAGGCGACCCAGTGGAATCCCAGAGAAAGACCTGTGCAGTGCCATGGCACCCTACTTCCTGCAGCAGAGAGACACCCTGTGCCGCCGGGTGCGGAAGCAGGAGGCCAAGAACCAGGAACTGGCCGATGCTGTCCTGGCCGGGCGCAGGCAGGTGGAGGAACTGCAGCAGCAGGTCCAGGCCCTCCAGCGGGCGTGGCAGGCAAGTGCTGGCCTTTGCCTGTTTCCTCCTGTCTCAGGGATCCCATGGGGAGCGGGCTGTGCCCACAGCACCTTTGGTGGGACACGCGAGGTTGGCTCCTCAGAGCTTGTGCTGAAGTCCAGTCACAGCACATGCTCCTGTGCAGCTGCCAAGTGAATGCAAGCAGAGAGGCCGAGAGTCTGGGCCTCTGTCCGGGTGGAGTCGTCCCTGCCCCCCCCAGGCCAGTGGTGCAGCGTCTGCTGCATGCGGGCACAGCAGTGTCCTTAAACAGCACGCATCAGAAGGACCCCAGAAGGACGGGTTGGAGTTCCAGCACTCGCATGGGGCTCACAGCTGTCGCGACCCCAGTTCCAAGGGGTCTGTCGCCCTCTTCTGGACACTATGCACATTTAAAAAATCAGTAAATAGTGCCGGGCGTTGGTGGCGCACGCCTTTAATCCCAGCACTCGGGAGGCAGAGGCAGGCGGATCTCTGTGAGTTCTAGGCCAGCCTGGGCTACCAAGTGAGCTCCAGGAAAGGCACAAAGCTACACAGAGAAACCCTGTCTCGAAAAACAAAAAAACAAACAAACAAAAAAAATCAGTAAATAAAAAGGCTCCAGAGCCTCCGGTGCTTGGAAACATGTGCCAGTAAGTGTGTGTCCCTTGAGAGAACAGTCAGCTTCTGGATCGGTCCCAAGGGTCTTTGAGGTGGTGGAGCTGGGTGGGTGGTGCAGGTGGCAGGTGACTGGAGTAGTGAGAGTGCTCCTTTTCGTCGTCGTTGTCGAGACAGGGTCTCAGTGTGACAGCCCTGGCTGTCCTGGAACTTGCTCTGTAGCCCATGCTGGCCTCGAACTCACAGAGATCCGCCTGGCTCTGCTCCCCAAGTGCTGGGATTAAAGGTGTGCAATCGCCTTTTACTGGCTTCAGATGTGGTTCTAAGTGTCTCTGGAAGGCCCGAGTGTCAGTGTTTCTTCTGGGTCCTCTTGATCTGCTGTAGAGCTGCCCAGTCTGTGCCTAATGCAGTGGACAGTGGACAGCCACTTCCTGAGGATCATGGTGCCCAGGTTCCTTCTGGTTGGCTCTTCTGTAGCCTGCCCTAGTCTCGGACAGATAGGCGCCGGTGGAAGACCTGTCCCCATCCCTCCAGTCTCCCAGTGCTTGGTCCTTAGGTACTTGGAGCCACCTTACTGTATCCTCAGCCCCTCCATCCCTAGGAGGCTCCTTAGCATCTTGTCTCCCTGGATAACAAACTGTCCAAACCATGGTCCCCGAACCTGTCAACTCTGCTCCCATAGCCTCAGCTCCAGCCCAGCTTCCATCTTGGCCTTGTCTGAAATGCAGCGGCTGGACCGGATGTTCAGTGTTGACCCTATGTGCGAGCTTCAAAACCTTTCACTGTCTCAGAGCTCTGTGATTGAGCATTACCCAGCATGCCCCGGGTTCCACTTTCAGCCTGGGGGAAAGAATTTCTCCAGTGAAGGCAAAGGAGCTGGAGCCACTTGAGAGTCCTTGTTGGACATGGATTCTGCTCTGGAGAGGCCCAGCAGAGGTGGCCAGGGCATCCAGATGGCCCGGAATACCTACCGGGTGGTAGGGACTTCCTGCTTGTCTTTGTCCTGTGACATGAGCCACAGACCCAGCCACGTTGTTCTAGGGAACCTGGGCTGGGTAGGGGCCTGGCACATGGGGTGTGCTCTTCTCACACCCCACACATCTCTTCTTTGGTTTCAGGCTCTTCACAGAGAGCAGAAGGAGCTGCTGTCAGTGCTCAGGGCCCCTGAGTGAGGAGCCGCTGGGCCCAGAGCAGAGGGCCATCATGGTCTTGTGGAAGGCCCGTGGAGCCAGCTCCCCATCCCCACTGCTTAGGTCTGGCGGGGTCACCCACACACTAACTACAGACTCCTGCCGCCGTCCCACCCTGGGCATCAGACACCAGCTTTGTCTCCTGTAGTTGCAGCCAGCATTGCCCCACACCCTCCTTCCGCTTGGTTCCCCAGCCCCCTGCACTGGACGGATAGTGTTTTCAGTATGCACTGATTGCCGCCTTGCTGGCCAGCCCCAGGGCCCTTGCCATGTTCTCCCACATCTGTAAATAAACTTCCTCTCCGGCACTGTAATCTGTGAGGATGCTTCCTCGCCAGGCGTCTGGGGTCAGGACCACTTCTGGGCTCCAGAGCTCTGTCTGCAGTCAGGACATGGGTCTGAGGACTCTGGAAGACTGCAGGCTAGGGGGTGGGTTGTTTGGATCACCCCATGCGGAATGGCAGCAGGACGACCCAGGACCACTGGGTTCCCCGCGGTCAGGATGCGCTGTGTAACCAGGGCTGCCCTGTGCTGCTCTTTGGGGCACAGAGAATGTGAGGAGGCCCTAGCACCGCAGAACACTTAAACTTGTTTCTCCCACCACACTCCTCCTCGGCCAGGCCCCCCACTGGGAGGGCCAGTCTTTCCTGCGGTGGGCAGACATTCTTCTCTCCTGCCCGAGAGCCTCACCTTAACCTGAGGGCTGCTTGTGTAGATCTGTCCGAGGAACCCTGAGGACAGAAGACCCCACCGTGGTCTCTGCACTGCCCCTCTCCCCGGAACAGCCTGGGCACCACTTCTGCCAGCCACTCTCCGGAAAGCTCCAGAGTTTATGCCTCTGGGTGCTGCTCTGCTTCCTGCTTACCTGGCCAGAGTCATCCTGTGCTGGCACCTGTCACCATTCTGAATTCAAGCTGGTGGCTAGGTAACCAAAGACAGGTCAGGGATAGGTGTAGGGTGTAGCAGGTCTTTAACCCCAGCACTCTGGAGGCAGAGGCAGGCAGATCTCTGAGTTTGAGGTCATCCTGATCTACATCCCGAGACTATCTCAAAAAAAAACCAAAAAGGTCAGACAGGCCACTTTCTCATTCTCCGCCCCACCCCCGCCCAAGCTGGGAGACAGTGGTGGCTCATGGGAGACGGGGGTGTTAGGCTAGGATGCTGTCCCTGTGAAGATGGTCTTGATCACCTGGCGGGGGAGCAGGCCCTATCTGAGGTCGACAGTACCCTGGCAGGATGGAGACCACAGGGTGAGGATCCAGACTTACATTCCACCCCGTACACCTTGCAGGTCTGCCCACCAGGGTCAACCTCCCCGGTCTGTGTTCCGCACTGCCAGAATGGAAGAGGCCGGCCTTACCTTTGTCAGCCTAGGTCTGAGCTTTGGGCCCTTGGCCCCATGCTACCTGTCCTAGTTAAGGTTACTAATTACTGTGATGAAACAGCATGGCCAAAGCAACTGGAGGAGGAAGGGGTTTCTTTGGCTTACACTTCCACAGCACTGTTTCGAAGAACATCAGGGCAGGAGTCTGGAGGCAGGAGCTGATGCGGAGGCCATGGAAGGCTGAAGCTTACTGTTTTACTCCACATGGCTTGCTCAGCCCACCTTCTTATAGAACCCAGGACCACCAGCCCAGGGATGGTCCTACCCACCATGGGCTGGGCCTCCCCATCCATCACTAATTAAGAAAATGCCCTACAGCCAGATCTTATAGAGGCATCGTCTCAAGTTGACATAAAACTAACCAGCACACTGTCCCGCCCTTTCCCCACTGAGCTGAGCCGAGCTGCCCTGCGCTGGGCAAATGAGGACATTACTGGTCACTCCTTCCCCAGGGTTTGGCTCCTGCCCTCGTGGCAGACACTGAAAATCACAGGCTATGCGATCTGGAGCCCAGTTCGTCCCAAACCTATTTTAGACCTCTGTGCCATCTCTAGGGTACTCATAGGGCCCAGCCAGTGCTCCAGCTGAGGCCGAGGAAGATAACAGAGACTAGGGAGGTGGGGCATCCTGGGGGGAAGAGGTCTAGGGCAGTCTCTGAGTCTGGCAACCTCTGATTGTGGCCCACACTCCACTCCCAGGGCCTTGCCCAGGCAGCTGCAATCCTCAACCACAGCATCCTTTGGGTTTGACCTACTGAGCCAGGGCACATGACCCCCAATTAGTCCTGGCAGCATCCCCTGCCCCGCCTGCTCACATTGGGGCACAGGCAGTGGATATAAATGGTACTGGAGGCTGAAGGGCTCAGAGCAGAGAAGTCCCATTCAGCATCCTGGTGCAGAACTGGCAGACGCCATGAGGACCCTCTCTCTGCTCACTCTCCTGGCCCTGGCTGCATTCTGCCTCTCTGGCCCAGCAGGTGTGTGTCCTTGTTCATTTCTGTGGGAAACCACACCCCTGAAGATCCCGGGATCTGCTCTGGGAAGCAGAGGGTGGGCACAAAGCACCGAGGAGGCAGGGGTGGGGAAAAGAGACCTTACTGCACGCTGTTTCCTTTACAGATGCCAAGCCCAGTGGCTCCGAGTCTGACAAAGGTACTGGTGGGCCGCCTGGAGCCTCAGCCCAGCTCCCACCCTGTCCCCTAGGCCCTCAGCTCCCCCTGCCTTCTGCCCCCACCCTCCCTCCCAAACCCAGAATCACCTGACCCTGTCCCTCTGCTCCGCAGCCTTCGTGTCCAAGCAAGAGGGCAGTAAGGTAGTGAATAGACTCCGCCGCTACCTGGGCCATGGGCTTGGGTAAGTGGGAAGGAGGTACCTGGCCAGAGCTGTTGGCCTTCCATATTGGCAGGGAGGAGTTGTGCTGGGGTAGTCTCTATGAACTGCGGAGGGCCAGCCAGACAGTGCAGACTGATCCTCCAATGCCCAGGGCCCTGGAGCCTCTTGTACAGTGGGAAGGAGGTGTGTGGACCCCATGCTGGTTGACGTTGCC
>CABHPH010152951.1:1859-27194 GCA_902168325.1 Peromyscus nudipes | reverse complement strand
TACAGTCTAATGCTGCAGACGATTTTAGTTTAGTTTTAGTGTACTTTTAGACATGAATGGAAGAAAGAAAGAAATGATCCAAGGAAGGTTGTTTGAGTTCAGAAAAAAATGTGTAAATAAACGTCAGTAAATACATACTAAATATTAACCCATTCTCAGAACTTTTTCAGAACAGACCAACTTAAACACAATTACCTGGCATGTACTATAGACATGGAAAAGCATGAGAGCAAGGCAGAAGACCATATCCAGATTCAAGGTGTACAGGCCAGATTGGGTTCTGTAGCTGTGTTCTGACAGCCAACATCTGTAGAACCCATGCCTTACAAATTGAATGCAAATGTTTGTCACAGGAGGCACGAAATCACTTCCACGAACAAACCAGGAAACAAAATGTATTGAGTAAAGGGCCTCTGCCTTTTTCCCTGGAGCTTCTCTCACAGTTCCCCCAAAGCATTGTTCACCATTCATCATCATCCTCTTTTTTTTTTTTTTTGAGACAGGGTTTCCTGGAACTCACTCTGTAGCCCAGGATGGCCTCGAACCACGCCTGTCTCTGCCTCCCGAGTGCTGGGATTAAAGGCGTGCGACACCACCGCCCGGCATTCAACATCATTCTTTTGGCTGTGTTCTGACAACCTGCCCCCACCTCCCCAGTACTAGAATTGAAGGTGTTTGATACCACACCCAGCTTCAGTGTTATCCTATCTTAATTGTTCTTGTCCTCTCTGCTTTGCCAACTAGTGTGGCCTTAAGATCCCAACTCAGAAAGAACTTTGTAGAATCTCACGCTAAGCTGCAATGATAAGGTAGACCTCAAATGTGCTATAATAATGAAATGGGATAACAGCCCTAAAATTGATCCCAGCCTGAATAGCTTTTGTTCACACTTTGTTGAATCTGTAGTCTTATCTCACACCCTACCCTGCACTTTAGCTGGGTCTCCGTAACCACAATTGGAAGCCAAGTGGATGAGTACTGCTTATGGACAAGATGACGCTAGTAAGCTGTTGATAATGGGAGAGGGGGGTGAGAAATGCCAGGTGCATTCCAAAGTTAGAGTCCACAGAACCTGGGATTTGGGTTTTGTTGGGGCTGCATCGTGAGAAGACTCAAGGGTGACGCTCTAATGTTGGTTTTTACACAGCCAAGATTCTTCATTATTCACCTCCTGGGCCACCTACCTGATCCACCTTCACACTTGCTCATCTCCACTATTGTCTTGACAGCATGGATGGTAAGGCCTTCCCGTTTTACTGATTCCCTTTGGTTCATGGAGAACTACCATTTGGTCCTTCCTTCTACCACAGAATAGTGGGAAGGCAGGGTGCTTAGTAACTTGTTACATGAAACTGTCAGGTCAAGGGGTTGAGCTGGGCGGTCTCACTTCAGGGGTTACTCTGGATGTGAAAAATCTTTTGAAATGGTTCTAGTCTAGTTTTGCTTTAATTCCTGTAGTCCTTTCTTTCTAATTTTGCTTGTTTTTCAGGGATTTGTGCAAAGATAAACCCCAGTAAAGAAATATTGCTCTCCTTAGCAAAGCTCAGCTCAGAATGTCTGTGCTGGTTCTGAAGGGACCTGAACAAATAGAACACACTGTGGGGTGTTTTCTTGGGCTGTGTTTGCTTCTCTGTTTTTGCATTTCTTTCTTTCTTTTTTCTTTTTCGAGACAGGGTTTCTCTGTGTAGCCCTGGCAGTCCTGGTACTCACTGTAGACCAGGCTGGCCTCGAACTCAGAGATCTGCCTGCCCCTGCCTCCAAGTGCTGGGATTAAAGGTGTGTGCCACCACTGCCCAGCTGAAACTGCAGTTCTTTTTTACTCAGGTTTATTACACTTTTCCCTCTTCAAGAAAAATAAAACCAAACATTGAGGCTATCCTGGGCTAGATCTTGTTTCAAAAAACAGGGGGAAAAAAAAGAACTATGTTCTAACTTGAGTTAATGTTATCTTTTGCATGAATCACCAGTGGAATAATGTGTTACTTATTTGTAAAGGTCAAATAAAAGCAAATATGACAAAAATGTTAATGATTATATCTTTCCCCATTTAAAAGTAACAATAGCCAGGCGGTGGTGGCGCACACCTTTAATCCCAGCACTCGGGAGGCAGAAGCAGGTGGATCTCTGAGATCAAGGCCAGCCTAGGCTACAGAGTGAGTTCCAGGACAGGCTCCAAAGCTACACAGAGAAACCCTGTCTCCAAAAAAAAAAAAAAAAAAGTAATGAAGGTTAGGTCCGGTCAGCATCTATGTTTAAGTGTTTTTCGGTTATTCCTTATTGGTCAGATTCCATGAAAGTTGGTATTGCAGGAAGGTGGCTCTTTGTTAAAGTAGTGCTGGTAAGAAATTCTAGTCCAGTGCCTGGCTCCCTTGCGCTCCCTTAGCTCAGTGTCTTCTAAGAAGCACTCAGGGGCAGGAAAGTCTGTAAAAGGCCAACCAAACAGCCAGCAGAGTGACAGATCTGGAGGCTCGTTTCTTGTGGGGGCCCACAGAGGTTTCCTAGTGAGAGCTGAGCTTGCTTTACCCAGCAGGACTGCATAAGAGGATGATTGGACCACGGGCCTGGGTACCAGGTGTTTGGCAGGGTCTGTACTTGGCTGTATCTAGCAAGGGGGAGGTCTTTTGCCTCACCCCTTGGCATTGTTATAAAGCCCTTTTGAATAAAGTTCTGGGCCGGTGGATTTGGATCCAGATCCTCCCAAAGCTATCCTATGTTTCTGTCTTTCCTCTTGTCTGCTAGAACTGTCATTTTATCTACAAGTTCCTTCTTCCTCTCTCCTCCTTGTAGGAACCCTGGAAAAGGTGGGGGCTGGTCCCCTGCAGTTTCTGTTGCAGCGTGAGTGCTGACTGACTAAGGTGTGCTTGTTACTGACCCTCACCTGGGGTAGACTTACTTTTTTCCGTTTCTTCTAGCGGAGGAAGATGACTTGTCTCTGCTGACGTCTCTGCTGGAGGAGAACGAGGCTGCCTTGCCTTGTCATTCAGAAGAGAGTAACTCCTTGTCTCTAAAAGACGGTGAACCTGATGAATTTGATGAGCTTTTTGATGCTGATGGCGATGGTGAATCTTACACAGAAGAGGCTGACGATGGAGAAGAGGGGAAGACAGGAAACCAGGAGGAAAATTTGGCCACTCTCTTTGGCGATGTGGAGGACTTAACAGATGATGAACTTCCTCCACTGCAAGTTGAAAACAAGGTCCCTACTCCCAGCCAAGGAAAAACCAATCAGGAGCTGCAAGGTACCCTGATTGCTCACTTTCTCCAGTTATTCATGAGAAAGTAGATAACCACCAACTTGACAGTTTTTATTAAAATAACTGCAGGTACGAGGGTGGTGACCAATGGCTTTATTTAAAATAAATAAAGGCTAGAAATATGCCTTCAGTCAATAAAACACATGCATGAAGACCTGAGTCCATATCCACAGTGCCCACTTAAAAGCTGAGTGATGTGGTGTGTATCTGTAACTCCAGTGTGAGGAGTTGGAGAACAGATGGGACCCTGGGGCTCATTGTAAAGCCAACCTAGCAGAATCTGTGAGCTCCATGAGGGACCTTGCCTCAAAACAATGGGAGCAGTCAAAGAAAACCAACAAAGCCCTGTGTGTGCGTGCACGCACGTGACTAAACTTGAGCGAGTTGATGAGTGAGGCATTTAAAGTCAGCCTTTCATCATCCAAGGTCCTCCTCACATCCTTGTCAGCCAGCTATAACTGATCTTCCAAGAAATGGCTCTAACCCTGTTCATGCTTCATACAGAATATATTACTTTAGGATTTGTGTTCATGGAAGCCAGGGACAAAACTACAAAGCTACCACAGTTTGTTTGAGCAAGAGACCATTCCTGAACTGCCGCTTTGAAGCATGCACCTTTCTTAGTCCTGGCCCCTTTTCATGTATTTTTAAGTTAGAACAAGATTCCGTAGTTGGCTGGGAGTAGGGACCTTGTTTTCAACTTGCAGTGTAATACAGAACCCAGCATTTACCGTGTTAGTTATGGTATTTCAATTTATGAAATAAATTGGTGGACTTCTGTGATAGGTGTCCATACAAATTCCCCTTTTGGTTTTTTGTTTTGTTTTGTTTTTCCAAGACAGGGTTTCTCTGTGTAGCTTTGGTTCCTGTCCTGGATCTCACTCTGTACACCAGGCTGGCCTTGAACTCACAGAGATCCGCCTGCCTCTGCCTCCCGAGTGCTGAGATGAAAGGTGTGCGCCACCACCGCCTGGCCCCTCTTTGGTTTTTTGTTTTTGGGTTTTTGTTTTTGTTTTTCTGGCTGTCACCTCAGCCTCCTGAGTGCTGGAATTAACAGGTATACACCACTACACTCAGCTAGTAGGAAGAGCTCATAGCTAGCCCAAGTGTCAGGCTTGATTACTAGGGATAAAACATTTGTTTCTCTATGGAAGCTCTTGGAAGTATAACAATTATTCCTGAGTTTGAAGTATGGCATTTGTCTTAGATAGTTTTATGTCAACTTGACACAAGCTAGAATTATCTGAAAGGAGGGAATATTACTTGAAAAAAATGCCTCCATAAGATCGGGCTATAAGGCATTTTCTTAGTTAGTGAACATGGGGAAGAGCCCAGCCTCTGCATCAGCACCTTTAGTTCCTGCCCTGTTTGAGTTCCTGTTCTGACTTCCTTTGATGATGAACTGTGATGTGGAAGTGTAAGCCAAATAAACCTTTTCCTCCCCAAGTTTCTTTGGTCATGGTGTTTGATCACAGCAATAGAAACCCTGACTAAGACAGGATTGTATTGTGAATCTCGAGGTTTGGGGCGGGACAGCAGAAATACTGCCAGTGTGTCAGGTACAGCACTCTATCTCCCTGATTCTTAGTATATTTTCTTTCATAGATGAATTAAAGAAGCTGCAAGAGCAAATGAAATCCTTACAGGAGCAGCTAAAGGCAGCATCGATTAAACAGCCTCCAAGTACAGCCCGTTTGCACGAATCACCAGGTAAGGTGACTATAATTTTAGCAATAATATGCATGTTTGTTACGAAGAAACAATAGCATTACTGTTTCCATCCAGCTCCTGCCAAAGCTGTAACATTCCTAATTCCTTTATTTTCAATCAAGAAGGTGCATCTCTTCGGCCCCCTCTTAAGGAGAAGAAAGTTCGGAGAATTCAGGAGTCAGCATGCTTCTCTGCAGAGCTTGATGTCCCTGCCTTACCCAGAGCCAAGCGGGTGGCTAGGATGCCGAAGACTCCTGCAGGTATGGTACTCAGAGTCTTGCTGGGTCTCACTGCTCAGCCTTGTTGAAAATACATCGTCTACTGAGAGAGAGAGAAAGAGAGAGAGAGAGAGAGAGAGAGAGAGAGGGAGGGAGGGAGGGTTAGGGAGAATGAGCTTGTGTGCATGCATACAGATGCCTGCAAAGGTGGCAGATCCCTTGGAACTGGAACTGAAGCATTTGAGGGCTACCCGACCATTCCCACACAAAGTTCTATTGGACAGTGCTACAGAGATTTGCTCTTCTCTGTCAAGATTTGATTCCTGCCCCCCAAAAAAAGATTTGATTGCCCGAGGCCTGTTGGTGCGCACTTATACATCCATCATTTGGAGGAACCTCCATTCTAGGCCAGCTGGGGCTACATATTGAGACCCAATCTCAAAACAGCAACAAAAAGTCATCCCATATGTTGATTACAAAAAGAATTCCAGGCCGGGCGGTGGTGGCACACGCCTTTAATCCCAGCACTCGGGAGGCAGAGGCAGGTGGATCTTTGTGAGTTCGAGGCCAGCCTGGTCTACAGAGCGAGATCCAGGAAAGGCGCAAAGTTACACAGAGAAACCCTGTCTCAAAAAAAAAAAAAAAAGAATTCCATACGTAGGTTTTCTGCTTCTCAGTCATTCTCTTTTTACTTCTTATGCTAATTTTCTAGAGTCATCTTCAAGGACAAGTACACCCTCACAACCACTACAGGTTATTTCCAATTTTCTGGAGCCCCAAAGCTCCTCTTCAAGGGCAAAAAGTGCACCCTCACCACAAACTCTTCCTGGAAACAAACCCAGTAGGATGACTAGAAATCAGAGCACAGGAACCCCTGGGAATTCTGAGGAACGGCCCCCACAGGTGCCCCAGGTCTCCATGGAAGCCTTCTCGGGCCTACGACTCAGGTCAGTAGTGTAACATCCCTTGGAGTCCCTTTATCTATCCCACTAGATGGCTCTTTGTGCTGTCAGGAGATGGGTCCTCTAGAGGCAGTGTGCGAGCAGTGGACCCACAGAGCATCGGCAGCTCTCGAGTGAGGAGCTTAGCCCTCAGTGGGCGGTGCTGTCTTTAATCAGTGCTGTGTGTGTGGGCTGTTTAAGGAAGGTTTCCTGCACAATGGAGAATGGTGGTTCATACCTTTAATCTCAGCATGCGGGAGGCAGGAGGATCCTTAGCAGAAGGGTCTCTGTGAGTTCAAGGCAAGCCTGGTCTATACATAGTGAGTTCCTTGGCAGCCAGGTTATGTAAGAGACCCTGTCTCCAAAAAAAAAAAAAAAAAAAGTTTACCCGTTAAAAGGAAATGAACAAATAATAAATATTTAATCAGAAATTGTCAAATCAAAACAAAGATGAAGATTTTATTGTAAAACTTCCCATCTTTAAGGTGCAGTTTAGACTGTTGTGTGCAGTGTTAGGATCCTAGACTTTTTCAATATATAAATATATACAATTCAGGTGTGACGCTTTTAATTTTCACACTCAGGAAGCCAAGGAAAGAGAACTGAGAGTTTAAGGCTAGCCTGCAAAACTACATGGCCAGCCTGGGCTACAAAATGAAGCACAGTCTCAAAGCAAAAAAAAGATACAGTTTAACCTGAATAGCAGGGCCTTCTTATAATTGTTATATGATTACAAAAGATTATAAACTTTATAAAGTAAACTTTATAGGCAAATCTATGTTCAGGGAAAAGAAAGTAATCCTCACTTTGAAAATTTTTAATCTACTTTAAGAAAAAGAAAAAGAAAAAAAGCTTACTTTAGCCAGGCTGAGGCAGGAAGATCATGAGTTCTAGGCCAGCCTGAGCTACGTTCTGAGATCTTGTCCCAAGAAACCAAAACTAACTAAGTAAAAATAAATGTATACTAAATCCATATTATACAAAAGTCTCAGATATTCCCCTTACCACCTGGTAAGGTGCCAGATAGTCTCTTACCAGAATAATAACATTAATTACCAGTTTCTTGACCCAGGCGACCTCGAGTGTCCTCCACAGAAATGAACAGGAAAATGACAGGTCGGAAACTGATCAGGCTGTCTCAGATCAAGGAGAAGGTGGCAACTGAGAACCTGGAAGAGACGGACTGGGTGACATTTGGGGTTATATTGAGGAAAGTCACTCCACAGAGCGCTAACAGTGTAAGCTGCTTTACTGATTCCTGAGCTGTGCCTGCCCAGGCTAACAGTGGGGTCTCCCAGCCTTCATCTGGTGCCTGTCAGTCCTTCTCTTCAAATAACTTCTAGTCAGCGCTAGTCAGTCTTGGTGTTCAAGGGCACTGTTAGCAAAGAACTCTTGACTTAGAGCCAGTTTGCTTCTTATTGCCCTTGCATTCGTACTGCATTTCAGTTGTCACATTTGCAGGGACACCTGTGTTGGTCCCTGAGACACTAATCTCTCCTGTGGAGAAGGCCAAGTAATCAGAGAGACCGGGTCCACAAATCCCAGAGATCCTCTGTGTTATAAGATGACAATCCAGAAGTGTCATAGATCCAGAGATCTTTAGCCTATGCTGGCGAGGTGTGTACTTAGCTATTATAGCATAGTCGGTGATAACTGGTCTCTAGTCCTGTGATCGGGTTGGAAATGATCCAGATGTAGCTGCTGCTTGTCTCGATAGGGTGGGAGTGGGAAGCTGTGGCACACCATCATGTACCTGTGACACTGGGGGAGGGGCCAGCCTCCTGGATGCTTAGGTCGGACAGTGAGACCCTCTACTAAGTTTGCTTGTGCCCTGCCATGCTTCTCTTTCGTCTCAGATGAGACAGGTAATAAATACTAAAGCCCAAAGAAAGCGTTAACTTAGAGTTTGAAAGCACTTTCACAGCCATTTATTTAGGGTGAATTATATTCAGATATTTTTCCACAATAAAACACTTGAACCCTAAATGGAGGCACTGTAAGCCAAGGTTCAAAAATGATTAATAGTGCTGTTCACTCCAGGGGAAAACATTTAGCATCTGGAAACTGAACGATCTTCGTGACCTGACTCGGTGTGTATCCTTGTTCTTGTTTGGAGAAGTCCACAAAGATCTCTGGAAGACAGAGCAAGGGACTGTCATAGGGTTGCTCAATGCAAATCCCATGAAGCCCAAAGAAGGCTCCGAGGAGGTAAGAATCTCAGCTTGGACTGCATGCCTGGTGGTTTATACAGTTTGTGTGTATCAGAACATCTGTGCTGATGATCTACCTCTGGACTTTACCTGATTCTCTACACATTGTTCCAGTTCATCATTTGTTGGCCCGTTGCCTACCAATATTCTGTGCATCTCCTTACTCTAAACCACTTTGAATTAGTGACACGGTTCCCAGAGTTTGCTGAACTCTCATTATTATTGCTATTTTATTTATTAACAAAGAGAAAAGAGACACACACGTGTGTGACACAGCTCACGTGTGGAGATGAAAGAATAACTATGGAGTCACTTCTCTTCTTCTCCCTTTGTGTGGGTTCTGGTGATTGAACTCCGGGCTTCAGCCTTGCGCAGTGAGCACCGTTACCTGCCGAGCCATATCGCCAGCCCAAGCTTATGGACTCCTCCACTCCTGTGTCCTTAGATTCCTTGCATAAATGCCCATGGTTGTATCAAGAGATCAGTGTGTTGCAGTTGAATGAAGTTTGCTTCATTAGAGTTCTCTATTACCTTTGCTTTCCTGGTGAATTGCTAACCAGTGTGAACTGCAATGGGTAGTTTTTTTCTACTCTGACCCAGCAAGGACTTTATTTCCAGTAGAGAATGGTGAAAAGTCTTCATTTGTTGGTTGGGAGTGTATTTGGCCATGTGTAACAGTAAAGTTGAATGGAGTTTCTTTTAAGTAACAGTGGGATTTAGATGGGTGTGATAGTTCACACCTGTACTCTCATTAGTTCAGAGGCCAAGGCCAGAGGATTGCCTTTAGTCCAAGATCCAGTCACATAAAAACAAACAACAAAGTCAAACAGTGGTTTTCTTTTCCCTTTGTGTGTCTGTATATGTGTGTTTCTTTGTCTCATGTGCTAGCCTTGAACTAGCAGCAGGCTTCTTGTCTCTGCTTTCCAAGTTCTAAGAATGTAGGTGTAAATTACTCTCCCAAACTTGTTTTTCTTTATTTTGTTTTTTAATTTACTACCTTTATTTGTTTATTGTGGGCCGGCCGGAGGGGTGCATGGGTGTCCGAGCATACATGTGGAGATCAAAGGACAGCTTGCAGAATTGGTTCTCACCTCCTACCATGTGGATTCCAAACATTGAACTTGGGTTATTAGAGTTTTTAGCAAGCGCCTTTACCCACTGAACCATATTGCCATCCCAATTTTTCTTATAAGTCCAGTTTAATATTGTATGAGGAAGGTCACCGTTTGGGGCCAATCTAGGGTCCGTGGTGAATTTGGGCCATCCTCCAGTACACAGCAAGACCCTCCCCTCTCCTCCCCCAAAAAACCAAAAAAAAACAAAACAAAAAACTAGAAATAGGTAATTTAGTAATGTCATGTCTCTATGAGTATCTTAGTTTATTTTTTTGATCACTGAAGAGATACCATGTCCGAGACAACTTATAAAAGGAAGTCTTTAATTGGGGCCTTGCTGACAGTTTCAGAGGGTGAGTCCATGACCATCATGGTGGGAGCATGGCAGCAGGCAGGCATGGCACTGGAGCTGTGGCTAAGTAAGAGCTTGCGTCCTGACCTGTAAATTGGAAGCAGAAAGAGAGACTGGCCTTGGTGTGGGTTATTGAGACCTCAAAGCCCACCCCCAGTGCTATACCTCCTCCAACATAGTTCAACCAGCTTGGGGACCTAACATTCAAATATATGAACCTGTGGGGGCAATTTTTACTCTAACACAGTGAGTTTCTGCTGAATATCTCTGAAGCAGAATACTGTGTCTCCCCACCCTGGGAGGGGAATAGTATTCACTGTTTACTGATCCTGGGTTGGGGGGCTCTAAAACAGCTTGGTGTTTTCTGCTAAAGTTCCTATATCTGGCAGTAAGTTGTGTGCGGACTCTGCTACCAGAGTGTGAATCCAGTTAGGCAAAGCAATTCCGTTACAGACAGGCTGCAAGAACCAACAGAAGCCTGTGTTCCTTGGGGACTCATTCCTCTAGGCTCAGGAGAACTGTCCAGTGTAGGAGTCTTACCATGGCCAAGTTTGCTCCGTGGCTAGCTGGGTTTTTTGAAAGCTTTCTGATCTGGATTTTGTTACTTAGTAACCACTGGGCCTTCTGATCTCAAGTGACAGGTGTCCCGTTCTGGAAACAAGGACAGAGGCCAGGCAGTTGAGGACATTCCTTGTTATCTCAGCCTGTATTCTTGGTAGGTCTGCCTGAGAATTGGCAGCAGGGAATGGGAGAGCTGAGTCAGCCAAGGTCATTCGGAGACTGTCCTTCTGGCCTCGTACCACCATTGGCGGCAGGATGAAGGAGGGTGAGCCAGCCTCTCACTTTTTAGTGGGAAATCAAGAGTTTCCCTATCAATTCCTGTTTCAGTCTAATTTGCCAGGCCTTAGTCACATGACCATTGTTGGCTGTAAGGAATGCTGGGAAAACAGGGCTACATCCATTGTCTGAGGCTGAGCACTTGGCCAGCGTGGACAGTCAGGATTCCAACAGCTAAGAGGAAGGAAAAGTTGCTTAGAGAGAAGGGAGCTGAGGGAGTCTTCTGCATTCCCCAGTCTACAGTTGATAGAGCTCTAGCTTCCAAAGTGCCTTCCAGAACCAGCTGCAGACAGCCCTCTGCCCATTCTTATGATAAAGGCCTTCAGCACTTGCATAACGTCTCTCTTACAGGTGTGCTTATCTATTGACCACCCCCAAAAAGTCTTAATTATGGGAGAAGCTATGGACCTGGGAACCTGTAAAGCCAAGAAGAAGAATGGAGAGCCGTGTACACAGATTGTTAATTTGGTGGGTCTCAAATCCGTTGGTCTGGTTCTTGCCTGTGAAAAGAGTCAGTCATGAGGGATAGACGAGCAAATGGGAGCTCTGCAAGTCACAGGTTCTCATCTTGCACATGGTGTTGTGAGGCTGGGAGAGAGAGGGTCTGCACCGCTCCCAGCTGCTCACCCAGTCCTCACTGTGTGTTTTCCCTGCAGCATGACTGTGAATACTGCCAGTACCACATCCAGGCCCAGTATAAGAAGCTTAGTGCAAAGCGGTCCGATCTGCAGTCCACCTTCTCTGGGGGACGGATTCCGAAGAAGTTCCGAAAAGGCACCAGCCTCAAAGAGCGCCTGTGCCAAGATGGTTTCTACTACGGTGGGGTTTCTTCTGAGTCCTTCGCAGCGTCCATGTAAGACATTTCTCGGGCTGCTTTTGGGAAAGGATTTCACTTGTCTCTTGAGAGGGAGCTGGTGGTTGGACTGTCCTTTAACTGTCCTAGGAGCTTGCGTGAGCTTAATTTCTCACAGCTGAAGCCAGAGTGAGATGGTAGGGAGAAAGGAGTACATTCAGAGTGGATGAAGAGTGAGTCATGTGATCTGGACGTAGAGCCCATGCTTTAGGTTTAGCCAGATGTGGTGGTCCACACTTGCAATCCCGGCTCTTGGGAGACTGAGGCAGGAAGAACATGAGTCCATGGCCAGCCTAAGCTATAGAGGGAGACCCTGCTGCAAATGGAGAAAACAGTCTGGCGAGATGGTTCAACCATTAAGAGTGCACACTGTTGGACAGAGGACCTGAGTTTCCTTCCCAATCCTCAGGTCAGGTGACTTACATCCGCTGTAACTCCAGCTTCAGGAGATCTCATGCTCCTTTTTGACCTCTCTGGGCGCTGCATTCACTGTGCACAAACCTACACTCAGACACATGCATATACACATGAAAAATAAAAAAACCTTTTTTTAAAAGTGAAAAAACAATTGCCAGGCGGTTAGTGGCGCACACCTTTAATCCCAGCATTTGGGAGGCAGAGGCAGGCGGATCTCAGTGAGTTCAAGGCCAGCCTGGTCTACAGAGTGGGTTCCAGGACAGCAAGGGCTACACAAAGGAACCCTGTCTCGAGGAAAAAAAAAAAGAAAGAAAAAAGAAAAAGGAAGAAAACAGTCAAGAGGTGGAGGCAACAGGATCAGGACTCCATGCCCAGCTGTGGCAAAATTTCAGGCCAGCTTAGGCTATATGAACTACAGTATCAAAACAAAGAAGTGCGGACATCTTGAGTCCTTCCCTTTATTATTGTTTGTTGTTACTATTGTTGTTGTTGTTGTTATATAGTGAGGTTGTAGACCTCTTAGAAACCACTTTAACTTCATGAACACATGTGTGATGAAGCGCACACACATAGGTGTCAGTGGCCCTCTACTGGGATGCTAGACTGTCGAAGGAACCCAGAACAGATGGATGGTGTGTGGCCTTGTCATCTTACCATAAAGATAGCATCTGAGCATGTGACAGGTGAGAACGTGTACAAAGGAACTGTGGTTGATCTAAAAACAGAGAAAGATTTTGTTTCTGATCTTACAGAATTAGGCCTCTTTAATCATTATTTTTAGTAGCTATATAGTATCCTTTATATGGTTATTTTAAGTATTCCCTATGGGTGAGTGCTAATGGTATTTCTAACAACATTGTAGTTTTTTTTTTTTAAGAGACAGAATTTCATGTAGTCCAGGCTGGCTTGAACTCAATACACAGTCAAGGCTGGCCTTGAATTCCTGATCTTCCTGCCTCCATTTCCCTAGTGCTGGGATATGTATATACCACCCTGCCCAGCTTCTAATAACTTTTAAACTGACCTGTAATTGTAAAATACTAAAATTTTGCAGTCATTAATTTTTTGTTTGTTTGTTTTTTTGTTTTTCAAGACAGGGTTTCTCAGTGTAGCCTTGACTGTCCTGGAACTTGCTCTGTAGACCAGGCTGGCCTCGAACTCACAGAGATCCACCTGCCTCTGCCTCCAGAGTGCTGGGATTAAAGGCATGTGCCACCTTTAATTATTTTAAGACAAATTCTTAGTCTTCTATATCACAGTACTGACAATTTTTGAAGTTTCTGGCCCTTTGGCAAGGCCTCAAGCAAATCTGTAGGTTGCCTGTTCTCCATCTGTGTTTTTGTGTACAAACCGGAACTACTGGGTTACTAGCAAAGCCTGCTTGTGTGAGGCTTGAGGACAGTTGGTAACAAATGCATGGGCATCCTCATGGGTTACTAGCAAAGCCTGCTTATGTGAGGCTTGAGGACAGTTGGTAACAAATGCATGGGCATCTTCATGGTTTGTTTCTGAAGGCATTGCAGTTCAGTAACTCTCTTTCTGCTGTGGTGGCTCTTGTCTTTGCAGGGCAGCAGCTATGGCCCCTAAGAAGAAGGTTCAAACCACTTTGACTAATCTGGTTGTGAAGGGCACAAACTCCATCATCCAGGAAACAAAACAAAAGCTTGGTAATTTTTTTTCTGCACCCATCCTCTGCCTCCAGTGGATGCAATATTTGGGATTGAGAATGGTTATGGCCTGCTTATACTCTCCAGTGATGAATGGCCATTCATCACCTGGTTAGTAGACAGTGTAGCGTAGGCTAAAGGAAGAAGCTTGGTGACAAGTGGTAAGGAAAATCTGCAGCTCGATCTTAGCCTTGTCTTGGCTTCATATACTTAGTGAAATGTAGCTGGTCAGGCTCTTAGTATCCAGCATTAGTGCCAGGTTGATCTTATCATTTAGCGTTAAAAATAGACCTAGGTCCGACAGCACCAGTCCACATGTACCTGTGGTCCTAAAAGTGACCAGTAACCTGCATGGCCTCTTACTCCTGCATATTCCAGAAATGGCATATCCGTGGGCCCCGCCGACCTTGGGGGCTTAGCATTTGATATTCATGATCCTTACTATCCTACTAGTCTGACTTTTAAGTTAAAAGTTCTGCATTTTCTTTTAGTAGTCCATCTTATTCACTAACCAGTTACTAAGTTATGACTATAGAGTTTAATAAGTGATGTCACATGATATCAAACCATTTAAAATTTGAATCCTCTAGAATAAATGTTTGCATGTTTCAGGAATTCCCCAGAAGAGCTTGTCTTGCTCCGAGTTCAGGGAATTGATGGCCCTGCCTACATTTGGAGCCAGAAACTTAAATCATTTAGCCAAAACCAGGACTTCAGGTACAGTCAGTGTATGTGATTATAGTGTGTGTGCCCATGTTCCCCAGACATCTCCAGTAACCCCCAGTATATGGTTTATGTTTTAGGCGTAATGGGGAGCCCAAAACCTGCCATCCAGTCTATCTCCGCATCAGCCCTCTTGAAGCAGCAGAAGCAACAGATGCTCGAAATGCGGAAGAGGAAGTCAGAAGAAATACAGAAACGGTAAGAGGAGCAGATTCCACTCCCTGCTTGGATAGCTCGTCCCAGGAATCCTCAGGACATTCTAATGTTTTTTTAATGTGACTGCCAGTTTGGGTTGGCTACATTATAACTGAAATGACATTCAGTTGTCTGCCGCTAACTTAGGCTACTGCTCCCAGAGCCTGCTGGTACTGAGGAGAACAGTTAGTATGACCCTGGGAAGGAGGAAGAAGGAAGGTGTGAAGAGGCTTTCTGAACACTGACCTTGACCTCAGTATTTTATCCACACAATGAAGTTTGAGTGTGGTGGTTCTGAAGTTAAACCTCAGACTTTGTTTTTTCAAAGGTGTCAGGCGTGGGGCTGGCAAGGTGGCTCAACAGGTGAGCATGATTGCCACCAAGCCATACAAGCTGCGTTCCATCCCCAGGCCAGCACAGTGAGAGTATAGAACCAACTCCCACAGGTTGTCCTCTGACCGCCTGTGTGTACACCGTGGTGGGCATGTGTGCATGCACACATACACACATAAATAAGTAAAAGCAATTTTATGAAAGTGTTGGCATGGTAGCACATGCCTGTAATCCCAGCCCTTGAGGGTAGAGGCAGGAGGGCTACAAGTTCGAGCAACAGGGTGACCCTGGAGGAAGTCATACATCCTTCTTGAGCAGGTAAGGGACTGTAAGGCACTGTCTTGTGGGTGCTGCAAACAACTGTAAAATATGACATTCTTTTACTTTACTAAAAGGATATTTCTTGTGCTTTTTGCATCTCCTGAAACTTAACATCTAATTTTGTGTCTGGTGCTATAATTGATCAGGGCTGGGTGGATATTTCATGTGTGTGTAGAATGTTCTCACGTGGAAATTGTCTTATATAAAGTATAGCTAGGTCATTATTGGAAGGTTGATTCTAAGTCAGACAGCGTGGTGCATACCTGTGATCCTGATACTGATGAAGCTAGGTCAGAATTGTCTGTTCAAGTAGCCCGAGTTGGCTTTGAACTCAGTCCTCCTGGCTCTACCTCCAAGTGTTGGAATTTCAGGCATGTACTACCACACCTGGCTTGAATGTTTTTCCTAATATGTTAAATCTATATAAAAGAATCACTGTAGCCGGGTAATGGTGTTGCACGCTTTTAATCCCAGCACTCAGGAGGCTGAGGCAGGCCTGGTCTACAGAGTGAGTTCGAGGATAGGCTCCAAAGCTACACAGAGAAACCCTGTGGGGGGCGGGGGGAAATCACTGTGTAGATTGCAGTGCTATTTTTGTTTAGGTTTTTTTTGTTTGTTTGTTTGTTTGTTTTTTTAGTTCTTTGTAAGTTTCATACATGTCTATTAGGAATTTTAGTCATCTCATCCCTCCTCCCTTGTGAAGGATATTCCCTTCCTGTAGGATAAACTGAAAAGCAAGGAAATTCAGTGAGGCCCTGGGGGTCTAAGCTGCTGTTGATCTTAATTGCTAATTTGAATTATTAACCAAAGAAAGGAAACTGTTTACCAACAGCTAGTTGTCCTCACTTGCTTATCGAGGGTCTCCCAGACCCAGATAAGATAGAGTTCTAGACTTGAAGTTTGTTGAGCCCTGGGTGTATATTTATTTACATTTATTTACTTTGGGTTTGGGTTGTGGGATGGAGCCCAGGGCCTGGAGCATCATTTGTCTAGCCACATGCCCAGCCCCGTATTAGTTACTTCCTGTTCCTTTTAAGATTCCTTCAAAGCTCAAGTGAAGTCCAGGGCCCAGCAGTACCATGTTCGTCTCGACAGTCTGCTGCCCAGTCTCCTCGGATTGGGGCCGAGTTCCCCAGGTTGGAAAGAACCACAGCCCCCCGGATGCCCAAGCTTGGTAGAGGCATCTCAGAAGGGGATGATGTCCTCTTTTTTGATGAATCTCCACCACCAAAACCAAAACTGAGTGCAGCAGCAGAAGCTAAAAAGGTAAGTGGGGTGCTGGGAGGCAGCTCGGTGCAGTGCTCGCTGTGCCTGAGGGCCTGAGTTTGGATCCCCAGCACTTGTGTAAAAAGCTGGGCATGGGGGCTGCGTGTAACCTGGGGAGGAGAGAAGTGCACACAGGTGGGTCGGGCTGGCCAGCCGTTCTGGCAAGTGGGGGGTTCTGGGCCCAGGGGAAGATCTTGTCTCATGATAAGGAGGGTGAGCCTGGAGGGGTGGGTCATTGGTCAAAGCACTTGGATGCTCTTGTAGAGGACCCACGTTGGGTTCCTAGCACTTACATCAGACAGCTCACACAGCTATGACTGCAGTCCAGGGGATCGAACACCCTCCTCTGTCCTCCAGGGCACCTGTACACATGATGCACACACAGACAAGCAGGTACTCAGACCTACAATCTAATAATACCTAAATACCCAATATCTAAGTAATCTAAATAATACCTAAAATCTAAATAAATAAGGTAAGAGTAATCAAGGAAGAAAAACACTGGTGTCAGTTTCCAGCTCTGCAAGCTTGTACACATGCACACAAGCAGCACTCACATACACTATAAACACCAAGGGTTGGTTTGTTCTGTTTTGTTGTTTGTTAGTTTTTCCTGGCTTCTGTTTTCATTGCTTGGCTTTGTTTGCATTCTATGACAGACCCTATGCTAATGTCCAGGAAAGATGGTCCCTTAGCAGCCGTTTACCAATATAATCCTAATAGTTTCAATCCTAAATAGTTTCAAAGTAATTTGCAATGATAATGGAGTCAGCATAATGCCATTAATCTAATCCAAGAAAATGGGAGCCATTATCTCAATGCAATTCTTGTCAGTCTAGAGGAAGCAGCCTTCAGGAAGATACTGTCTACAGCTTGAGACAGTAGCATTAGACAAAAACTTCCTGTAATTAGTGAAATAAGACTGCAAAATAATGGTGAATGGTCTAGCTTCTTAACCCGGGGCTGCAACTGTGTTTAGGGGTCTCTCGTGACTAAAGTTGCATCATGAAAATTTTATTACTGATAAAAGGTTATGAGCACACAATGTCAGAAAATTAGTTCAGAATCCAACATGTAATGAATCCAGGCTGCTCCTGGTAATCCTTGCCCATGTTGATGGAGACACTTCCAGGCTTGCTTCTGAACCCACCACATGCACACTTTGTCTACCCTACATGCCGTCACAGCACACAGCACCAGTGAACACTCTCCGAAACACCTTGGCTCAGGTGCCATACTGGTTTATATTATAATGTGCAGTGGTTTTGCTGTATGCAAATTTTCTACTCTTACAGAAACATAGTGGCTTTGCTGCAGAAATTAAACATAGTGATTTAATTATAGCAAACAAAGACATTTAATATGTTCCTCCTATCATTCTTCAACATATAAGTATCAAATTAGTATATCTAAAATGTATTGTGTTAGAACATTTAATTTTAAAAGTTGCTAAATGAATTTTTTGGCTTGAGATTAGGACAGACTTTCCAACAATATCCAAAAGGGCCCTAAACATGCTTCCGCTATTTCATAGAGCTTATTTCTGTGAAACATGATTTATAGACCTAGTTCTCTGCTAGCTATTTATAGACCCATTTCTGTTCTGTCAAATTTGAGTAATTGCGTGTAGTCTTTTTAATGTATGTGTGTGTACGTGCCATGCCATGCATGTGGTCAGAGGACAACTTGTCAAATTTGAGCAATTGTGCATAGTCTTTAATGTGTATACATGCCATTCCATCATGTGGTTGGTGGTCAGAGGACAACTTGTGGGACAGGCTCTCTCCGCCCACCATGTGGGTTCCCAGGATGCAACCCAGATCATCAAGATTTTCCCACGGGACCATCACCAGCCAAATTTCTGTTAGAGGACAAGGGAATGGGGCTACAGGTGCCTGTCTCATCTCAACCCTTTTTTTCCTTCTAGTTAGCTGCTATTGCCAAATTAAGGGCAAAAGGCCAGATTCTTGCAAAAGCAGATCCAAACAGTATTGTAAGGAAGCAAATGGACCCCCAAGATGTGCTGGAAGTGAAGGAGCGTGCAGAGAAGAGCAACACGTTTTTTCCTGAAGGTACTGCAGCTTTACCGTCAGTAGTGGGGGAGACAGTTCCTGTTGGTAAAGGAAGTGTTCTAAGCATTGCTAGTGCCCTGACACTGTTGGTTTTGAGTTGGTCTCTAATTAGTCCGAGGTGCGCTCGCTCCAACTCTGTCTTCTTGCTCCAATGTCCTGAGGCCTGGGTTTACAGCCACAGATCACCTGCCTGGCTCAGCCGGTCATTCTTGTCCAATCGCATTAGCTTGGAATGGATTATGGACGGTTTGAGCACGTGGGGAAAGGATTGTTCACTGCATCTTTGTGTAGTTTATATTAGCATAAAGAGTTTTGAAAGGAATGGAATTCCTGTTTTAATTTTCTGTTTTTATTGTTAAAAGCATAGGAGCTGCTCAATGTCATTGAAAATTGACTTCTAATTCCGATTTTTGTTCTTCTCTGTCATCATAATCAGAAGTGAGGAGCAGTCTGATCTTGCTGTCAAGCATGCTCCACCTCTTGCTCCAGGCTCTACCTCTCCGCTTAATTTTTTGTTACTTGTTATTGTTTGTTTTTGTTTTTTCAACAAAGTCTCATTATGTAGCCCAGGTTGTCTTCAAACTTGGCAATCCTCCTGCCTTACCTTGGCCAATAATGGGATCATAGGCCCTCATGCCCAGCTTTCTGTTCGCTCTTGAAGTCACCCCTGCCAGTTACAGGTGGGGTCCTGATGCCAGGGTTGAGGAGTCTGGAAGGCATAGGAAGAGGAGAAGGGAGCTAGTGGGTGAAGCACGCTGGTGCCCTCAGTCTTCTTCTCAGCAATAGCCAATGCTGTTCTTCTGCAGATGAGTTAGAGCCTGCCAGGAAGAAGAGGAGAGAGCAACTTGCCTACTTAGAGTCAGAGGAATTCCAGAGAATTCTAAAAGCAAAGTCCAAGCACACAGACATCCTGAAAGAGGTGAGCGCCTAAGGGATCAGGTCAGTGTCCTTCAAAGCAAGGTGCTGGTTGGACTTTCTGCTTCTCTACACATGTGAAGAAGTAACTATATGGCTGTGCAGTTTGCTTTGAGAAGCAGGAATATTTCAGATGGGGGGTGTGTGTGTGTGTGTGTGTATGTGTGTGTGTGCACGCTTGTGCGCACATCAGAGGACAACTCAGCTGCTGTGCTGTATGCTAGCTGGTCTATAGATTTCTGGGCATCTTCCTTGTTTCTGCCTTAGTAGTGTTAGGGTTACAGATGCATGCTCCTGCAGTCAGCTTTTCATGTGAGTTCCAAGGATCCATGTGGTCAGGCTTCCAAAGTGGGTGTTCTTACCCACTAAGCCATCTGCCCGGCACCCTCAAGTAACATTTTAACTCTGCATTTGTCCTGGCCATGAAGAATAACAACTGATGTATTATTAAGCAGACTACCACATCATAAAAATGTTTACATATAGTGTGACTACGTTATATTGAAATAATGTTGTTTACTAACTACTTGCTAATTTCTTCTCTGCAGTATGAAAGGAATTTTTTCCCATTCAGACATTTTTATATTGACATCTCAGGTTCATCCAGCCAACAGTTAACCCCATCACTCCCAATACCCTTTAATAACAAGTATTGTAATCACAAGCATCCTTATTAAAATTCATGAATAATATAAATTGTCTATACTTACAGTTTCAGAGATATGATTATAATATATGAACTAGGGAAGTATTTCTGACAATACATATTTCGTCCTTTAAATGCTTGGCTATAGCTTACCCTAGAAAAAATAATGTAGTAGTTGGAGGCTTGAATCTGTAAGTGTAAATAAGACAGTCTAGAAATAAGGCCTCAGCAGAACAAAAGTGAGTTATCCTGAGAACTAAAGTACAGTCCTCCTTCAGTACACGCAGGAGCTGCCTAGTCATGTTCTTGGAATAGTCAAGTGTATATCAACCATGCACAAGTATGTCAAGTTGTGTAAAAAACGGTTCTGTTCTATGTTATAATCAGGTTCCTACACACATGTCCCCTAGAACATGCCATATCTGTGTAGGACAAGGAATGTTCCTGTGTCATATGGGGAGTGCAGAAAAAAAATAGCACCCCGATACCTGCTAGGGTCAAGGTAGCAGTCATTTAGATAAGATTCTCAGAATGTCCCCTGGGGAGTGCCCCTATTCCTAATTATCTGTTCTTCTAATTGATTAATACCTGACAACAAAGTTGTAAAAGTCTTTCCACTGGGCTAGAACTCAGAAAAGGTGTCAAAGCCAACCCCAAAGACTCCAGGCTGAACTCCCTGTGTGTTCCCCAAAGGTACCGTGCACACTCTCGCCTTGTGCAGCTACCCCAACTCCACAGCTGTGTCATCACTCTTCAGACACACCTCCCGCCCTCATCCCTCCTGTTCTAACAGCTTGGGCTGTTCTTGTGCCCTGAGCACTTGTAGAGACTGGTGCCCAGCAGGTGGAGCGGTCATTCGTGGGGCTGTGTGCACTTCCTCGGTGGAGTCTGTTGGAGCAGTCTGCGTACTGACAGTGCTAGTCTTAGGAACCCAATGCCTGTAGATCTTTTTATCCTGTTGTTCCCTATTTGAAGGACTCTTTTCTATGTATTATGATCTTTGGCTTGCAGTTGTTTTACTCTGGGAAGGGTTCTGACACTTTGTCTGTCTCCAGTTCTGTTTTGATGGTTATTGAATTAAATCACTGGCATCATTGGTGGACTCTTCTGAGCTGGTTGGACTTGGTGCAGTTATTGCTGTGGGTTTTCTCCTCAGGCCGAGGCTGAGGCCCAGAACTCCTATTTTGAGCCACTGGTGAAGAAAGAGCAAATGGAAGAAAAGATGAGGAGCATCAGAGAAGTGAAATGCCGAGTGGTGACATGCAAGACAGTGCGTGCGAGGCGGGGCTCGGACTGTGAACCCTTTTTATAAGGGGGTCAGCGGGATGTTGGGAATTTGGGGGTGGGGCCATGTCTTGTAATGTCATTTACTTAGGCGGGAAAGTAAACAGCACAAGATAGACAAGGTTCAGGCTCCCCGCCTGACTGGGAGCTGTGCAGAGCTGTGCAGTGGAGCATTTACAGGGAGATTCTGCTTTGTGGCCACCAGAACCTGTTTGCTGTTTGTCGGGTATTGATGTATTGACACGAAAAGATTGCTGTCTCTGGGAACTTAGCCAAACTTTAAAAAAAAATTTTTATAGAAAAAGAATTTATAGAAAAAAAAATCTTTTTGAGTCTCACTATGTAACTCAGGCTGTCCTGGAACTGACTGTGTCCTGGCTGTCCTTGAGCTTGTAGCCCTTCCGCCTCAGCCTCCCAAATGCCGGCAATGGAGACATGCACAGCTCAGCCTTCCTACCGTCTCAGTGTTAGTGAGTGCTAGTCCGGGCTTCTGCTTCACTGGGCATGGGGCAGACATTAGGAAAAGCAGTGTAAGAGAGTCAAGAATCCCACTTGAGCCTGGTGTGGTGACTCTGTGCCTCCAGTCTCAGCTTTTGGGAGGTGGAAATAGGAGTCTCTCCATGAGCATGAGTTTAAGACCAGTGGGGGCTACAGAACCCTGTCTCCCAAAAAAACGATCGTTGAAGATTAGTTGGTCAAGTCCCAGCAGTGGCAGAGTGTGGAGGGCCCTGATAGCAGCTGCAGGTCCCTCCTTCAAAGCCCTCACTGGACATGTGCTTTGTGTGGTCTGTGCAGTGCACCTACACCCACTTCAAGCCCCTGGAGACCTGCACCAGCGAACAGCATGACCTCCATTGGCACGATGGCGTGAAGAGGTTTTTCAAATGTCCTTGTGGAAACAGGACCATCTCCCTTGACAGACTCCCAAATAAGCACTGCTGGTATGAGAATTGCATGGGGTTCTCTGTCTCTGCGGTACTTCCTTTATGGTCCCTGGAACATGAGATCGTCACCCCCATGCCTTCCTATAACTCCTGTTAACCCTTGGGATTGTTACCTGCGACTCCTGAGAGCTAGGGCCTCCCCCAGGTGAAGGGTGTGCATGGTGGTGGGCTGGTGGATGTTCATTGGGGTGAGCGTGTGTACAGCCCATGGATGGAAGAACTGGAGCTTTTCGGTCAGCAGACAGCACTTCTAAGAATGGTGCCCACCCCTCACCCCCACACCTCCGCTTTTCTGTTGTCAGTTCTTGACCTAGAACATTCTTCTCCAGTAAACGAAAATTAGTGCCTAGATTGTGTTCCTCACTGGGCTGTGTATTGCCCTCTTCTGCTGGCATCTGGAATTTCTTCTCTGAAGTCTCCAGATTACAGAGGAGTTGAAGGCCATTTCTCAGGTCATGGAAGGCTTATTCTTTGTAGCTGAAGAGCATAACCATAGATGAGGTATAGAACATGAGTAGCTCCTTGACCACCTTCCTTGAATGAAGGAAGGGCCAGCTTTTTCCCTAAGTGACACCCCCGCCCCATTGTCTTTATGTGTATGGGGTTGGGAGTCACTTAATCCCTTACTACTGAGTAAAGCCTTTTTCTTCTGTTTCAGTAATTGTGGCCTTTACAAGTGGGAGCGGGACGGAATGCTAAAGGTATGTATGGTAATGTGTTTTCATTGCTGAAACAATGACCCGGATAATCAACTTTAAAGGAGGGAGGCTTTACTCTGTCTGGTTCACAGTTCTTCAGTTTCTGCCTGCTTAGTCTACAGCCTTGTTTTTGGACCTGTGGTGAGGCAGCAAATCATGGTGGGAGAAGATGTCAAAGGAGGCTTCTTTACCTCATAGTTCAGAACTAAAAAGAACCCTGCGTCCTGTTCCTTCAGGGTCTCATCCCAGTGATCTGAGAATCTCACTAGGTCCCACAGGCTGTAACACGTGGCCTTGGGGACACTAGACCTGTAGCTGTGTACTGCTTGTACTCTAATTCATAGTTAAGTTGGTGACCCAGGAAAATAAAGGTAAGCCATTTCTTAGGCATGCACTCTCTCTTTTCCAGGAGAAGACTGGTCCAAAGATAGGGGGAGAAACCCTGTTGCCAAGAGGCGAAGAGCATGCCAAGTTTCTGAACAGCCTTAAATAACCCTCTGCAGATGGTTTCTCACACCTGGCCTTCCTCCTTGTGGCTCTGAGAAAGCAGGAGATTGGCTCTGTGTGTGGGGCCCTTCTTCCTGGTTGACACCGTGAGAAAGAAGTGTGTGCTGGTTTGACACAGTTGACATCACCATGCATGTGGGAAATCAGGATACCGTGGTCTTTCCTGTTCACACTTTCCTGTTCACACTTTGTCGGTGCCTGTCTTACAGCAAGCCACACAGATTTTTGCCCCGAAACTGAAAGGTGACCAGAGAGCTGTGCTTCTGGGTCTCCTTGATGGAGGCAGAGAATACATTTTTTTCCTAAATCAGTCAAGTTCAAGTGTTAATATGGACACCGGAAGACAAGAACGAATTTAGGGTGGCTGTCTCCCAACTACTAGGCTTGGTTTCCTTGTGTGTAAAATGAAGCCTGGGCTACATGTCCGTGTAATGCCCCAACACTCAGGTTCTGGGTGATGACTGTCCTTGCTGAGTCTGGATGTGCTGACATCGGAGCCACACTCTTTCCTTGAGTTCCAGCTATCTCAGCTTTGTCTTGGACATCAAGTCAGTGCGTTGATACAGAGAGGGAAGTGCTCTGCTTACAATGCTGTGGGACTCAGATAGAAATCCCCAACGGTGGGTTGATTTAAAATAAAGCAGACATACAATCGAGAAGCTGTAAAGCATGACTCGAAAACTGCAGACTGATCCCATGGGCTTTGGGGGTTGTAGGTAACTTTATTGTGTATGTCAAGCACCTTAGAGGTCCAAGCCTGTGGTGTACCCCAGGAAACATAGTTCTTGAGATCAGGCTGGCTGGACAGCCCATTTTTCAAATAGTGCTCGGCCTGGATGAATGCTGGTGCTGTCTAACGGTAGAATAAGCCGGAAGGATCGCCACCCTGGAGTCTGACAACACCATGTCAGGAGTGTAATCCGTGGAAAGTAGGTGTGGAGACAGGTACAGTCGCGTACTCCGCATCCCGCACGCGGTGTTCCTGCTCTGTCTGGGCAGAAGGTGCCACCGTCGCGTCTCCCTTGAGGTCTGACCACCACCCTCTGAGGAGTGCTGTGCTTACAGGAGGGTTTGGACTTCGGTCTCTAATTTAACAAGGAAAGTGTTCATTCGTTAGACCTAACGGTACCTGAAACTGATGTCTAGAACAGAGGTGTATCTGCAGTCATGGCACGGCTGCTTAGAACTTGACACCTTTACTGTGTGGGACATGTGTTCTCATCTGAACGGGGCATGGCTGGAGTCTTCACCTGTGGGCTGTCTTTAAAATGTTTCTGTGTTTACAAAGCTTCATGGGGACCTTTGTTTTGAAACGTTTAAATTTTAAATAATTGGAAACACTTCCTACTATACTGAATATTGAAAGGCTTTAATTTGTGTGTGTTGTGTGTGTGGTTTCCCAGAATATTCAGGGGTAAGGAGGGATACTTATGAGCCTTGAAAATATTCATTAATGGAATTAGTCTTTTAATCCTGCTTTTTGGTGCTTTTACCAACTATTAAATACTTTCATACAAACTCACTTTGTGTTTCTCTTTTTTCTTGATGTTATCGGTGCCTTACTGTATCATCAGGCAGTTAGAATAGGGTAAAGGCTTAGCAGTTAGCAGAAACTGGTTACATAAAAAACCTAGTTGATCTGAATGTATCTTCATGATGGTTTGTTTTGGTTTGGTTTTTGGTTTTTTGAGACAAGGTTTCTCTGTGTAGCTGTCCTGGAACTTACTCCATAGACCAGACTGGCCTCGAACTCAGAGAGATCTGCCTGTCTCTACTTCCTAAATGCTGGCAGAGAGCCAGGCAGATCTCTGTGAGTTCGAGGCCAGCCTGGGCTACCAAGTGAGCTCCAGGAAAGGC
>CABHPH010152950.1:0-16819 GCA_902168325.1 Peromyscus nudipes | reverse complement strand
ATCCTAAATATGGGCAACACCATCCATGTGCTGGGGTCATAGACTGAATAAAAAGAAGGAAGAGCTTTATGGGAGCAGTTTTCTGCTTCCTGACTGAAGATGTGATGTGACCAGGTGCCTCAAGCTTCTGCCACCATGCCTTCCCCACCATAATGAACAATAGTCTCAAGCTGTGAACCCAAATAATCCCATCCTCCCTCCTGCCTTCCTCCCTCCCTCCCTCCCTCCCTCCTTCCTTAAGTTGCTTTTGTCAGGTATTTCATCGAAAGCAATAACACGAGTAACTAATACAATATCATAAAATGTTATCACACACACATATGCATGCACAAGTGCACAAATGCACACACATATTTAAATAGAATCTGGTGTAGTCCAGAATGCTTCAAACTCTATGTTAGCACAGGATGGCCTTGAACTCCTGAGCTTCCTGATCCTCCTATTTCTATCTCCCAGTTGCTAGGATTATAGGCGTGCACCACCATACCTAGCTAAGCGCTAAAACTTTAAACAGAAATAAGAGTCCTCCACTACAAACACACACACACACACACACACACACACACACACACACGTTTTAATGTCGCCCTAAATTTTTGATTTTGTATAACAAGTCCTTTGTACCAAAATGTTATTTTTGGAGTTCACAGCTCCAATATAGAAATGTGTCCAGAGCCTGGATGTAGATGTTTACGTCATTCTTGACATTCCATAGTGGTAATAATAACCACATTGGGATAAGGGCACTAGAGTAATAAACAGGGAGCTATGGCTTGAACTTGAAAGAGCACCCGTTAACAAGTGGGAGCTGTGTAATTATTACCAAGAGAGGCTGTAGAGTAGACTCCTGCAAGCTTCCAAGAAGCAACTGATTGTAAATGCTAAATAGAATTTTTCTGAAGATTCCTGATAAGATTATTTTGAGGGATCTTATACTATGGTTATAAAAATCTGGTAAGTACATTTTCATTGAGTGTATCTGATTTTATAAGTGACTTTCTTTCTTATTTATTTATTTATTTATTTATTTATTTTTGGTTTTTCGAGACAGGGTTTCTCTGTGTAGCTTTGCGCCTTTCCTGGAGCTCACTTGGTAGCCCAGGCTGGCTTCGAACTCACAGAGATCCGCCTACCTCTGCCTCCCGAGTGCTGGGGTTAAAGGCGTGCGCCACCAACGCCCGGCCTTTTTTATTTTTTAAGATTCTAATTTAATTACAACATGTCTCCCTTCCCCTTCCTCCTTTCAAATCCTCCCACATACCCCTGACTTCCAAGCCTGTCTTCACACTGTCCTAAAACTCACTATGTAGCCAGAGTGACCTCAAACGTGTAGTCCTCCTGCCTCAGTGCTAAGTGATTACAGGGGTGTGTCACTATGCCTAATCTAATCTTGTCAAGACATAGAGTTCCTCTCCCCATATCCTTTGAATTTTAACATGAAAGAACACGAACCATATATTTTATTATTATTTTTCAGTGGTTCTGCTGAGGACCAAACTCCAGACTTCGTACATGCTAGACAAGCATCCCACCACTAGCTACCAGCACTTGTTTGTTGAGATGGTTAATGTCTTGCTGTGTAGCTCAGGATAGCCTGGAACTCAGACCCCCCTGCCTCCACCTTGATAGCCCCAAGTGCTTGTATTTTAGCTTCTTGTTTATCACACCTGACTGTTAAGTACCTTTTGTTTGTTGTGTGAGAGTGTTTTGTGTATGTGTATGTGGTACTCGGGAATCAAACCCAGGGACACACACACACACAAAATACAAACACTTCGTTACTGAGTTACCCTGAAATCCTGTCCTATAAACACGTTCACATGAAAACCATATTGCCTTTTACTGGTTGCATGGCAATGTGTCACTTGAAAAGCATGTAGTAGTTTATTAAAATGCAGGACATAAAAACCTTGATCAGCTGTTGAGACTGCATCTCTTATAAATATCATGAAAGACACTCCCACGAGTCTCATCAACATGGCTGCCTAAACAAGACCTAAGCAAGGATGACACCATCAGACACGCTAACATGGAAAAGGGAAATCTCACAGGTGCCCAAACTCAGAAAAAGAACTAAAGGAAACGAAGGGATGCTGGGAGCAAGGGAAATAATCCTTAAGGGCACACAGATTGGCTATCCAATACCAAGTAATCAGCCCTGAAATTATATACACACAAATAACATTCTATGGACTGAGAGGGTTGTATTTACATATTTAGGAGTGTGTGTGTGTGTGTGTGTGTGTGTGTGTGTGTGTGTGTGTGTGAAACAATAAAGAGGCCATGAATTTAAAAGAGATCAAGGCTGGGAGAGGGAATACATACATGGGAGGTGTTGGAGAGAGGAAATGGAATAAGGAAAATGATGTAATTATATTTTAATTTCAAACCAGAAGCAAAAAACATGTACAACTCTGTAAACATCCTGAGCTTAATGGGCTGTTCCTTGCAAATATGGGCCTATGGAATATAGAAACATGCGTTGGTTTTTTTCTTCCAAATTTAAGAATTAATTCAATTTGTTCTTTGACAATTGCACACAGACAGACACACACACACAGACACACACACACACACACACACACTGACCACTCTCACCTCAACCCCTCTTCCCTGCAAATCTCTTCCTCACGTTCATGTGTATTCATTTTGTACTGTGACCTGCTACATTTACCCAGGGCCACCACCTGTGTGACTCTGGGTTTGCTGCTGTTAGAGTCTGGTAGGCTCAGCACTGGATACACAACCGAAGATGGCGATTCCCCGCTCCCCAAACCTATCAACAACCAAGAGTTCGGCAATAAAGGGAAGGCCCCCTGGCCCATTCATGATCAGCATTCACAGGGCCAGTCTTGGGTGAGGCCCAGTGTAAACCACTTCTGCTGTGAATTCTTTATTGCACTGGTTGTGTGTAGAGTGTGGCATTTCACAGTCCGTCACCCTATCTTCACACTCTTGCACACTTCCCACCCCCTCTTCTGCAGTGTTTCCCCGAGGTTCAGAGGGGGCCAGTGTAAATGTCCTGTTTAGAACTGAGCCCTCAAAAACTTATTCTCAGCATCTTGGGCACCCACCATGCATCTCTGCATTCACCATCATTCGCTGCAAAGAGGCTTCTCTGATTAAGGCTGAGAGTAGCTTTTCCCACACCCAGGTGTCAGATACCCCCATAGAAGTCGATCAGGGAAGTCCTCAGAGGCCCCCCAAATGATACAGGCCTTTGTCAGTTCTCTCCATTGCCCACCAAAACTAGAGGAAGACACAGCACGCTTTGGTGATAGAGGAAAAATTTGGCTGGAACTGGACTGGGATCTTCCTCCTTGTAGTCTAGCTTTTAAGGTACCAAAGGGTGCTAGTCAGACTGCTGGGGGAGGAAATACATCAGTGGCCTTAACCAGCTGTGAACTGTTTAACCACAAAACTAGCCTGCCAGGCCAGATGTACCCACATGTGCATAATAAGATGGCTGTTATGAAGGTAACAAGCTGCCCTGTGGTTGGATTTGAAGCCTGCTCCATGAGAGGGAATCCATGCCTGGTACTTTTAAACCCAGACAACAATCCATGCTTGAGCAGGTCATAGGTCCCAGGCAGGAACTTATTACTGTTGTTTAACTAAATTGACTTCTAAACGTCTGTGTTTATACTCATGGACAGAAGTTACAGGCTCTTTTTAAAGGGGGACTACATTCTGAACCCAGAGCTGCCTATTTTGCCAAAGTCTCTCTCACCTCACCACATTGACCTTGCTTTTTAAAAACATTGTGTGGAAAAGTAATGTTTCATTTTTCATAATAACATTCTCCTTTGTTTAGTTTTCCCCAATGATTTCATATCTATAGTAAACATCTATTCCAAATGGCTTACACAGGAAGTGGAGACTGAACCTAGAACAAGCCCCACACCCTATTCTATGTCAGCTTAGTTTAAAAATAAAAAAATCAAAGTATGAAGGAAAACCTTTCTGCTGGGACCGGGTTCCACAGCTTACATCGTAGAATTCTACCTTTTGTTTACACCAAGTCTTTGTTCTTATGGTCTTGGTTTTCACAATTGTATCTTAACATGTATGCGTGAAACTTAACAATATTTTGAAGCTGCAACAAATGGTCATAGCTTCTGTGAAATGAAAGCTCGGCTCTGTTTCTGCCTACATTGCCCTCCATCAGGCTACCCAGCTTCTCCCTGCCTCACCCCCAAACCCCCTCCCAGTGCAGCAGTCACATCTCCTCTCCCTCAAGACACATGACCCCATCGTCTCCCAGAACACAGCAAGATGCTCTGCAGGCCTCCCTGTGTTCTTTAAGATGGATTTCAAAGGAATTCAAAATGCTTTACTTTGTTAGGTAAGAAGTGAACCTTGACACCAAGCAGTACTACTATTACTGCTGATTTTACTTTATTTTATTTTTTTTAAGATTTATTTATTTATTATGTATGCAGTGTTCTGTCTGCATGCTTGCCTGCAGACCAGAAGAGGGCACCAGATCTCATTACAGATGGTTGTGAGCCACCATGTGATTGCTGGGAATTGAACTCAGGAGCTTTGGAAGAGCAAGCAGTGTTCTTAACCTCTGAGCCATCTCTCCAGCCCCCTACTGCTGATTTTAATAAAAAGTCATTTTCTATACTGAAGAGAAAATTTACACTTGTCTAGTTATAACCATTCATTTTCCTTTTGGTTTTAGGAATATAACAAAAAGAAGGAGTAGGGATGTGGTTTAACGACGAAGCAAGTGCTCAGTTAGCAAGAGTATAAAGACAGAAGAAAGGGAAAGCAGGCAGACAGACAGACAGACAGACAGGCAGACAGGCAGTCAGTCAGTCAGTCAGGCAGGCAGGCAGGCAGGCATGCAGACAAACAAGCAGGCAGGCAGACAGTCAAACAGACACTCAGATAGGCAGACAGGCAGGCAGGCAGGCAGGAAGGGAGGGAAAGGGGGGCAACAAGCAGGAAAAACTATATAACACAAGTATGAGGTTGACCAATTATAATATGATTCTTAAAACACTTAAATGTACTTAAACCAAACCAAATAATCACAGTCTCCAATTAAATCAAGGAAAAATTTAACTATTTCTTGAACTTCAGACTTTTTGTTTGTTTTCTTGAGACAGAGTCTCAGCATGCCCATGGTTGTAAACTCACTGTGTGGCCCATGCTGGCCTCTAATCCTACTCTGTGAGCTCCTGAGAGCTGGATGGCAGGCGTGTACACCACACTTGGCTCATCCACCTTTCTCTCCACGGAAATAAGGCAATGAGTTGTGTTGGTTTCATTACTTATCTCCCAAAATGTTTACATTGATACAAGTAAAAAAACTCCCTTGAAAAGCCAGGCGGTGGTGGCACATGCCTTTAATCCCAGCACTTGGGAGGCAGAGGCAGATGGATCTCTGTGAGTTCGAGGCCAACCTGGTCTACAGAGCAAGATCCAGGAAAGGCGCAAAGCTACACAGAGAAACCCTGTCTCGGAAAAAAAGAAAAAGAAGAAGAAATTCCAATAAGTGGCTAATAACTTAAAAAAAAATCAAATCCCTTGATAAAATATTCTTGTTCACAATGAAACAGAATTTTAAAATATGTTTAAAGTATAAATAATATTTTTGTTGCCTGTGAACATAATTGGTGAATTGGTTTGATTGACACAAATACACTAGAAGAAAAAAAATGCACATTTCTTGGCTCTTTGAAGTTAAGACGTTGACATGACAAAACCTAAAGTTTCCTTTGTTCTAACATGTTCTGTTCTCCATGACTGTGATTATTCTTGGGGGTCACAAACAAATCTATCACACGAAGAAGAATGAGGGATGACAGTGAAGAAAACAGCAGAGGCACCAACAGGAAGACGGGAGCATCAGAACCGGAAGAGGAAACAGTGGAGACATTCTCTGACAACAGCTGGCAAAGGTTAGAAAAGGTAGGGGTGAAAGGAGGTTACAGGTGGTGACGATCCAACCAACCAAAAGGCCAGGAAATACCAGACATGGGGAACGCTTGGAAAGTGTACGACCCGGATAGGAAGAAACAGTGAGGCAACCCATTCCCAAGTGGACCACTGGCTGACCCTGGAGGCCAGGGCAGCTTGTTGTTCCTAGAACAAGGGGAATGATGGGGGTGGGGAGAGGCACACATAGCCACAGGTCACACAAAGGTCTGCGGGCAGACAGGGTCTATGTACTGAGACTTCGGTTCCAAACTTAGAAAGTAAGTGCCTATGTTAGGAACATCTTCACTGAGGTCTGTTTTAAATACTTTGAGCAATTTAAATGCTTTTTCTTTTGCTCTCTGTCTCTCTCTCTCTGTCTCTCTCTGTCTCTGCCTCTCTCTGTCTCTGTCTCTGTGTGTGTGTGTGTGTGTGTGTGTGTGTGTGTGTGTGTGTGTGTGTGTGTACAGGTCCAGGTCCAAGGACAATTTGGAGTCAGTTCCCTCCCTCTGTCATGCGAGTTCCAGGGATTGACTCAGGTGGGCAGGCTTGGTAGCAAACACCGTTACACATCTCCCCTGTCCCAGTTTAAACGCTTTCAAAGATCCAGCATTTTAAGTGCACAGTTGAAAAAGTTGTGGCAGCTTCTCTGTGTTGCGCAATCTTCGCCACAGTCCACGCTGGAGCATTTCCATGGTCCCTGAAAGAGCCCCCTGTTCCTTTTACAATTCATCTCTGTTCCTGCTCCCGAGCCCCAAGCAATCACTACTCGGCTTTCTCCATATATAGATTTCTTTTTCTGGGCGTTTCATATAAATAGAATCATGCCATATCTGTTTCTGTATTTGGATTTTTTCACTCAGCTTTTTTTAAAAGATAGTGCCTTGCTGTGTATCCCTGGCAAATGTGGGATTCACTATGGAGACCAGGTTGACCCCAGACTTGTGGTGAACCTCCTACCTCTGCCTCCCAAACACTGTGATTACAGGTGTGAGCCCCCATGCCTGGCTCTTGTGTAGGATGTTCATATGTTCATCTATGTTGTGACATACCTCAGTACTTTTTCTTGCTCGGTGTGTTTTCCATTGTATGAATACACACTTAAGGATGGATTCATTTTTCCAGTCATCAGGTGATGGGCATTCTCATTAGTTTTTTTACTATTTTGAATAAAGCTGCTAAGAACAGTTGCATGAGGTCCCTGTGACATATACTTGTTTTTAGAGCACAGTGTGGACTGGAAGGGCTGTTAATTCACGTAAAATATACGAAAATGTGTCTCTTGTATTCCTCAACTCCAGAAACCACACTTGTCAAGGGGGCTTTTAAAAACAGAACTTTGGGAATAGTCTTATTCTCTCTTTGAGCATTTCCCAGTGTCTTCCCGCCATGCCCCTGCCACAGCCCACAGTACCAGGCCTGTCAGCCTTTTCTGAGATGCTTCCAGCCTCTTCCATCCCTCTTCTCTCAACTTCCTTCATGTTGAGGTGGTCGATCTTCAAACATTAAGGTTTATCTTAACCTCGGGGTCTTAGATAGGCTATTTCCATGCCCAAGGATTCTCTTTTCTAGTCTTCTTTCAACTCACTACTTTCTACTCAGGTATTTCCTGAAATGCTGTTAATGTGGAGAGGTCTTTGAAAGCTAATGGATGTGAAGGAGTGACCATGTTCCCCTCACTGTCATCTGACCATATTTGTTTGCTGCATTTGTAACAGAAGAACCTGTCTTTGACCATCTCTAACCAGAATGCAAGGTCAAAGAGGTCATCACTTTTATCTTTTTTTCTTCATTCATCTGTAGAACTTCATATATAGCAAATTGTTGTTGGTTGTTTTTTACTCTTTTCAGGGGCCGCCACCCAGCTCCCAAATAAATCATACACAGAGGCTAATTCTTAGTTATGAATATCTGGCCTTAGCTTGGCTTATTTCTTGCCAGCTTTCCTTAACTTAAATTATCCCATCTACATTTTGCCTCTGGGCTTTTCCTGTTCTCTTACTTCTGTAAATCTTACTCTTACTCTGTAGCTTGCTATGTAGCTGAGTGGCTGGCCCCTGGAGTCCTCCTCCTTCTCTGGCTACTTGTTTCTATCTTCCCTTCTCTATCTCGTTTCTACTTCTATATATTCTCTCTGCCTGGGAGCCTCGCCTGTCCTTTCTCCTGCCTTGCTATTGGCTGTTCAGTTCTTTATTAGATCATCAGGTGTTTTAGACAGGCAAAGTATCACAGCTTCACAGAGTTAAACAAATGCAACATAAACAAAAGTAACACAGCTTAAATATTCCCCAACAGCAAATGCTCTTTAAATTTTCTGAACTGATACATGAATCATATCAGAATTGCCCCACCATTACAATCCCATAGTGCGTCCCTAGACTCTACAAGAAGCCAGTCAAACTATCCTCTGAATTCAGCCGTGAATTACTAAGTGTGGTGGTTTGAAAGAAAATGGTCCCCAAAGGGAGTGGCACTCTTAGGAGGTGTGGCTTTGTTTGAGTAGGTGTGGTCTTGTTGGAGGAAGTGTGTCACTGTGAGGGCGGGCTTTGAGGTCTCTTTGGCTCAAGATTCGCTCAGTGTGACAGACAGTCCACTTCCTGTTGCCTTCTGACCAAGATGTAGCCAGCAGCACCACATCTGCCTGCCTGCCACCATGCTCCCTGCCATGATGATGATGGACTGAATCTCTGAAACTGTAAGTGAGCCACCCTAATTAAATGGTGTCTCATCACAGCAATGGAAACCCTAACTAAGACACTAAGCTATTTGACCTGGACCACAAGTCAAATACTGGCAGGTTATGGGCCAGATTTAGCCCTCACATTTGATTGATAGGTGGGGTTCTGTGTGCCTCACTTCTGTTCTTTTGGGAACCTCTGTTGTATGCTAACAACTGCGGGCAGTCTCTAGCTCCTAAGAGTTTCACTTCACCTCCCTGGCAGCTGGGTACAAGGAAACTGTACTCTCTGCTTTGGGCCACTCCTATGCCCTGATGTTATGTGTGTGCATGTGTCCCTTCATGGCTATGCTGTTTTCCATGACAAACATCAGCTGTCAAGAAACATGAGAGTCCTGCCTCATCTCCATATAGAAAACCCTAGAAGTTCCAATGGCGTTGAAGCCTGGTCCCCTTTAGCAGTCATTCTGTTTTGATTGGTTTCTTTTCTCCCGACTCCCTCCCCAGGTTTCCTTCCTCCTCTTTCTAGGAATCAGCTCTCTATGGATAACCTCCAGCTCCATCTGACCCTCCACTTTGAGTGGAGGCCAGATTAGATAGATGATTTATGTATCTTAATTTCATTGCAAGTTATTGCCAGATTTAAAGTACGTGCGCACACACACCACACACACACACACACACACACACACACTACACACCACACCACACCCCCTACACACACACAGAAAAACTCATGCAAAATCATTGGTCTTCAACTTCATACCACAGACTCCTGCATGTAGCTTCACATACTGCTCTGTAAACTTATTTGTGTGTGTGTGTGTATGTGTGTGTGTGTGTGTGCACTACAGTGCACACGTGTGGAGGTCAAACAATTTACAGGAGTCTGTCTCGCCTTCCATCACGTAGGTTCTGGGAATGGAACTCAGGCCATGAGGTTTGATGACACTTTAAACACGGAGACATCTCATTGTGTCCCATACAGTATTTTTTATGACTCTCGCTTGGTAAGGAAATCTGAAGTTCATATGGGCATACTCCTGTTTTCAAACCCTCAAACTCTGAACTGTTGGATGATTTAAGTTGTTCAGTGACGAAAATGGTCTCAAAACCCCGATTCTCTTAGAAATGAGAGGATATAGAAAATTCTATTATACAATGTGGCCGGAAACAAATTTAAAGGGTTCTTGGTGTCATTTGATTTCTTGTGGGGCAGACAAATCCAGAAATTAAGAACTATGATGCTAAATGAGAGAAACTGGTCATGCTTATGACTATGACCGTCAGTTGTATAGCTCCCTCACTAAGGCATCGTGACAAGTGACTGACTCCCAAAGGAAAAGAGTGTGAGGCTGTTCTCACTGCAGCAGTTTGTAATAAGGAGATGGCTATAATGGTGGTACATGTTTCTTGTTAAAGTGAGCCGTGTTTTCCTTGTAAGAGTACACTGTCTTCCCACTTTCTCAATAGAGCTAATTATTTATTTTTTTAATAACATTTACTATTTATTTATTGGGGGAGGCACTTGTGTTCCTTAGCATGCCTGTAGAGATCAGAGGACAACCCACAGACATTGGTTCTCTCTCTCCAAAATGTAGGTTCTGGGAATTGAACTCAGGTCATTGGGCTTGCCAGCGGAGCCTCTGTGTATTGAGCCATCTCACAGCCCAATCTGTGGTTCTTGTTCCAGGTATATCTATTTCCTGGTTCTTCCCTTCTGTTTTGTTCAACTTAGTTTAAGGCAACCTTTTCCTCTCTTTCTTCCTTCTGTTTTTCCTTTTTCCCTCCTTTTGGATTTTTGAGACTGAGTCTCACTGAGTCTAGATCAGCAGTTCTCAACATGTGGGTTGCGACCCCTTTGGCAAACCTCTATCCCCAAAAACATTTAGACTATGATTACTAACAGTAGGACAATTACAGCTATGCAGTAGCAACAAATTAATTTTTTGGTTGGGGGCCACCAGAACATGAGGAACTGGATTAAAGGGTCACAGCATTAGGAAAGCTGAGAACTACTACTCTAGAGGCTGGCCTAGTCGTCACTGTGTGGATCAGGCTAGACTTGAACTCGTGAGCATCCTGTTCAGCCTCCACACTGCTGGGATTACAGGCATGTGCTGCAACACCCAGCTAAAGGCAACTCTTTACGCTGACGTGATTTGGGACTATGAAACAACGTCCCAGCATGCTCTGGGTGAACCATTTTCTGTGTCTGACATGTAGATCATATCCAGTGTGCCAGGTCTAACTAATTCTAGTATTTTACCATTCTTTTTATTCGTTCACGTCAGTACTTAAGATCAAAACCAAGGTCTTATGCAGGCCGCAACTGAGCTGCATCCTCACTCTCTGCTTTTATTCCTGCATCTGCCAAGTGAATACCTGGAGTATTCAATGTACTGAGTATGTTAGGTCTTATATGCCCTGAGAGAGCTCTCTGTTCCTCAAGGGGCCATTTCCTCCCTGCACAGGAATGGGTACCTCATCCTGACTGTCCGATTAAGGCTAGGTGAGGTTGGTCCAGGTTGCCACAGTTGGCCAACTACAGTCATTTTTAAAAACTTTTTTAAAATTACCCTCAGGAATTTTGGGACTGCTGTCCCTGGACACCAATTCCAAATTGCTGGTATCCATTTTACCAAAATGTGAGTGAGTCTTCCCATGAAAATTGACTCTTCAGGAGAACACAAAGGAAAAAAATATAAAATAGGGAAGGACAAGGGATGAATGAGGGAGAGGAATCGGTCTGATGACAAAGGACAGATGATGTTGCTTGAAACAGTGTGTAGTCATGCCTGAAGAAGGTAGGGCCTGACTTTTCTATTATCTTAGCCAAAGAATCACATGGTTTTCTTAAGCAATTTGATATAAATTTTTGTTACTTGTGCTTGTATAGGTCACACTAATCCTGAGATGTCGCTTGGGGTTGAGCTGGGCTATGATACCACACACATCTTTTTCTCCTTCATAAACTTTGTGTTTACTAGCAGGATCGATTATCTGGAGAAGGAAAGGAATCTCGGGTAACAGCCCAGCTGAAGAGACCAGCTAAAGTGACTTGTTGAGTTCCCCTCCCTTCCTGGATCTTAATGGTGATGGCGTCAGATATCTGGACGTAAGAACAGGGGGTCTGACCTTGAGAGCTGAAGAGGAGGAAGCTAGGAAGTGTACAGAAGATCCTGGAGCCTCATCATCCTTTTCTTAGCACTCATTTTGTTGTGTTCTGACATGTGCTAACATGCAGTTTGGGCATGAAGTGTGTCTCAGTTGGTTTAGATACACAAAGAGTACCCTTGTACTCACTCACATACAGGACAAAGGAACGCAAGCAGGGCATCGGTTTGTGCATGCCAAGACCAGCACGTGTTACAATTATTAAATAAATTTTGAAGGGCAGAGTCCCTCAGGAGCTCTTCCATTCACATTTTCCCTTGTTGCCAGCCCTCATGAACGACACTGTAAGTAGTTTATAGTCTACAGTCCATTATTCAAGGCAGTGACAGAAAGCATTTTTTTCCAGTTGATGAAATGATCTGAACATGACCAAGTAGCATTTTCAGTTTCTAAATCCAATGGAACATGGTTTCTCTTTTTAGTGACATCATCTCTCTGAGGACACAAAGCTTTACGCTTACAGGGCTCGTGGCCATAGGGATGAGGGGCAAAGCGGGCGGCTAGAAGCAATAACAGGGAGTGGGGTGGGTTCCTATAACTTGATTTGTGAGTGTATCAACTACGGTGGGGGAGCAACATTTATTGGCTGACATTTCAAAGCAACTGCTCTCAAAATTGTGTGTATCCAAACCTGCTGTAGTCTTTAAACACCAGTCGAAGCGCTGGCCCCGGGACATTTAAGTCAGTCACTCTAGGGTGGGATCATAGAAATTTGACATCTAGCAAGTGCTGATATGGTTGGTCTTGGGATCACTGTTTGCAAACCGCTGAGAATCTATGTCATGGTCTGCAGTGCAGAATTCCCATTCTGCAATCTGGCTTTACAGCTGCCCCTGTTTCTTCTCTGTAGGAAAAGCTTGGCCAGTTTGCTGCTTATTTCCCTGTAGAATGCATTTCGGATCAGAAGCAACCCGTATAAGATACCATGAGAGTGCCTTGTCATCAAAACCAGGACACTGTTGAGGATGAGGGGGGCTCCTAATCACACCAGGGAGGCAGCAGTGAACTGGGACCATGGGGGGGCAAACTGGAGCAATCGCCTTCTATGCCTGGAAGGGTTATGTTAGGAATATCAGAGGGGGAAAAAAAAAATCCAAATCCAGAAAAAAAAATTCCAGTATAGTAGGGAAAATTTTCTCTCTTTTCCATAATTATAGGCAACCAATAATAAGTGAACTTGCTGCTCTGTGACCGGCTGGGTCCCCGGGATGTAATGATGTATCAAAGGCTCATGATTTACTGCTGTTTGCGGCAACTGGTCACACCCAGCAGTGACGATCCATAGCAGGAATGGTAAGTTCACACTGTTGAGCATCTAAGTAGCTGGAGAACTCTGTGAGTGAGCCCTTGAGTAGTGAGAATATCTGTCCATTGTGTCCGCCAGGTGGTAAAGCTGCTTCCACAAGGACCTTCTGTCAAGTGCTAATGATCTTTTCCTTCCTGTACAAAGAAAATGAAGAACTTCAACAGTTCATAGAAGCGATAGTTTGTGCTATGTATCAGGAAGTCCTCAGGTAGGGTCTCAAGACACAGTTAATTAGATGACTCAAGTTCTTCCATCTTTATGTTTTGCCATCTTGAATGCATTATCCTATTCTACTCCATGGCTGTAGGAAGCTAGAGCGATCTGTGGCCACACATCTTCACACACGCAAACCTAGCAGCAGAGGAGAGTCCTTCTTACTTAGATTTTAATAGCTAGAGACATTCACCCAGGCCAGGCTTGATGGTGCACCAACAATCACGGCATCTGGGGGACTCCGAGGCAAAGGGATCAGAGTTCAAGGCCAGCCTGGAATACAGGGTGAGTCTGTAAAGTCATCACACCGTGTCCAGGGTTTGAGACCATACAGCTGCCGCTTCTCAAACTTCTTGTCACAAATCCTCTTATTCTTTCCATGTCCACGACAATTTAACCAAACCATGTGTGACACCTGTCATATCAGATCTCTTTTCAGGAAAAGGCAAAGGTAGGGTGTCACCCCGTGTTCTACCTGCTGGAGGAATTTCGGTGCTCAGTGGAGCAGAAGAAAACTGAGTCAGGCGGCTGCAATCTATGAGACTCACTTTCTGGTGCCTGCTCATTATGCAAAGCTATATATAAACTGTGCTAGGTTTTTCTTCTTCTTCTTCACTTAACTGACAATAAAGAAGGACTCAGGAAGAGTTGGCGGTTGCATAAGGGGCAGAGTGGCATGCCTAGAAACATGAGCAAGATGAGCCATCGGTGTGAAACTTGAGCTTGCAGGACCAACTCTGATGCACTTACTCATATACTGTTTCCATTTTAGATGTGTCTAACTTTGCAACCAGGTGGATTAGATAACACTCAGTGTTTGCCAGGCAGATTATATTTCCTAGTCACCTGGTTTCTATCATGTCCCAGTAGCAAAGAGTCACCCCACAGAGTGACTGTTTTAACATACTGATATTTTCTTCAGGAACTTGGCATGCAGTCTCTCCATGGTCTCATTTAGCCTTTGAACCCCACTTGTCCTAAGAACTACATGGGAATATTACAACTTCAACTATCTAGATAGTCTTTCCCTGGGCCCCAAAGCTGTCAAGTCACCTGGGAAAATAGCTGAGGGTCATAAAGAATTATGTGTGTCATTCCCAAATCCCAAAAGAACATCCATCATAGTACTTTTTCTAGATTTGGAAACAAACTGTCTTTGACATTGGAGAGGTTCGATGCACATAATACAACACAAACCACCCCTCTTCAAGAAAATTCACTGTATTTCCATGGACTTATTTTCACTTTCTGCCATGCATGGTCTTAATCTAAAAATAACAGCCTCCTCCTGCTGTCTGATCTCATCAGCACATTCTTCTCAGTGAGGCCAGAATAAAGAGACAACCGATTCCCGTGGACCAATCTTTAGCACCGAGCACAGAGAGTTGACTTAAGCATTTAAGAAAATGCATTTCTAGTCCTTGAGATAAAATCAAACTGCTTCTGATGTTTCTCTGTTTACTGAAGCAGAGGGAAAGGAAAGAAAAAGAATTGTCCTTCTAAAAAGCTGTGATCAGTGTTCTAGCATGTGTAAACTGCTTTTGATAAGGCAGCTGCATCTAGAAAATCTATGTACTCAGAGAACAAGTTTCTGCTCGGCTTGGACCACAGCTGTGCCCTGGAATTTCCTTAAGGCTCACCATTGCCCATCAGACAATTATGTGGGATGTGACAAGGAGTATAGCATGGCTTTCCTCAGAGATTTCCCAGGGATCTATTGAAAAATACGACAGTAATTGTGTGTGTGTTTATGTTTATGCATAGGTATGTGTTTGCATATTTGCGGGTCATTGTTCATACGCATGTGCATATACACATGTGGAGGCCAGAGGACAACCCTGGGTGCTCAAGTACCATGGGTCTGGTTTTTTGAGACCAAGTATCTCTGACCTGTAACAACTAGTAAGCTAAGGTAGCCCCATCCAGCTTGCTCCCGGGATTCCTCTGTTTCCAGCTCTCCAGTGCTGGGATGACCACACCCGGCTTTTTACACAGGGATTGGGCACCAAACTCAGGACTGTATGCTTGTAGGACAAGCACTCTTTTGGCTGATCCATCTCTCATTCCCACAGTAATGTTTACACTGAAGGATGACAAAACCTTTTTTGATCCACTGCTTTGTCTGTGAAGTCGAGCTCTTGAGCTGTCGATAAGTTGTCTTTCCCATGAAGCTGTGTTAGCTTTCGATCTCCTGGTGAATGTCAGAATCCTATCATTGACGAGGTCATCTATTCCAATTATTATGCCCAGATACGTGGGCCAATAATGTGGTAATGGCTCAGGAACATGTTGGAACACATCTGATAAAGTAGCTTGAAATCTTGTCCTCAGTCTTTCCATGGTTTCACTTGGCTTTTACTGTCCTAAGAACTATGTAGAAAACTGAAGCCCGGACCAATTAGACCTTCCCCTGAGCCTGGAAGGCCAGAACACTTGAGGGACACTGAAGTATCCAGAGTATTAAGATACAAAACTAGGTGCTTGGAGAAATCACTGGCAAGCCAGCCAGGTAGATGATAGAAGGCCGGCAGCAGAACCTGCTGAGTTCAGGAACCAGGACTCCTGGAGTGCTTTTCATTACGCAAATAAATTATACCCATCTATTTCGATCTCTGTAAGCCCATTATCTACAAAAGCCTTCCAGAAAGTTTTGAGGATTGTGTCATTCTGAGTATCATTCCAGGTCTGCCACAGTTGCTATGGACAGCATGCTGACCTTACCTGACAAAGGGGTTCTGTCCCTGCCTTCTCCCACCTTAATACAGGTGTTGAAACCCGGAGCCCTCCCAACCACAGACTACAAGAGAAAGAACCTGGAAGTGCTGTTTAAAGAACCCCAGAAGTGCTGTTTAAAGGCACGGGACCTTGCCCACATCGATGCAGCACTCAAGCTGTTGATGTAGATTCTTCCTCCTTGTACAGGCAGAAGAGAATTGAGGGTAGACTAAATTTTCACAGGCGATACCCTCGCCTAATAGTTTTACCTTCATTGATGCTCGGATCCTTTTTCTTGTACTATAACGAGAAATGTGTGCCTTCCCTGGTTCCTATGTATATAGAATGGTGCAACTGAGCACAGCTCAAGGGGGAAAGAATTTAAACGTAATCCAACTGCTTAAACGAGAACACTTCATTGTAATCTCCAGGCTCCATCTTGACAAATTCAATCTGGTCTCTAGCTGTGTTCTTCCTTCCTTGGTCCTGCGCTCTCAGAATCCATTACCACACATATTCTCCATGTATCACCGACATAAACTAGTACTCTTTCAAATTGCTTCAGTGAGAGATCTCCTACGCCAGATGGAGATCTGAATCTGCTTACAGGTCTGGTGATCTTGGGAGATGGTGCATGAGAAAGGTGGGTGGAATTAAGTTTCCTTGTAAACTGCTCTCAGGCAAGAGGTTGAGGAACCCTTAGATGAGACAGCAATAGCATCACTACACAGGAAGGTCATTTCAACTACAAATAATAAAACTGTATGATGCTAGTCCAAAAAGCAGTATTAATATAAGTATTA